>JAOXJP010262395.1:0-20914 GCA_025762735.1 Platanus orientalis
GTCGTGTTGCCCCAGAATGCAACCCATGGAGTTGTTGGGTACCATTAGATATAGGTTTAATGGTTGGTCTTGTTTTAGAGAAATAAGCATTGGTGGGCTCAACAAATAGTTCTTGATCTTATCAAATGCAAACCAGCAATCACTGTTCCACTCAACTAGGGAATTCTTCCTCAACAGTTTGAAGATAGGTTCAAAAATGGGGGTCAGCTAGACAATGAATCTACTAATGTATTGAATATGGCCTAAAAATATGCACACCTCATTTTCACTGTGGGGGGCTAGCATTTCGATGATGGCTTTAGCTTTAGCTAGGTCTACTTCTATGCCCCTCTGATTGATGATGAAGCCTAATAGTTTTCTTTGTGAGGCTCTAAGATACATTTGTTTGGGTTTAATTTCAACTTGAACCGTCTCAACCTGACGAACATCTTCCGTAGGTGTTCCAAATGATCTTGATGATGGCGATACACGACAATCATGTCATCCACATACACCTCCATTTCCTTATGTATCATGTCATAGAAAAGGGCGGTTATGGTTCTTTGGTACGTTGCCCTAGCATTCTTGAGACCAAAAGGCATCACTTTGTAACAAAAGGTGCCCTAAAGGGTAGTGAATGTTGTCTTCTCTCTGTCTTCGACTGCCATCTTGATTTGGTTATATCTAGAATAACCATCCATGAATGATATCATTTCATGGCCTACTGTGTTATCCATTAAAACATTAATGTGAAGTAAAGGAAAGTCATCTTTAGGACTGGCTTTGTTCAGGTCTCGGTAGTTAATACACATGTAAACTTTTCCATCCTTTTTTAGGATGGTGACAATGTTTTCTAACTACTGGGGGTATAAAACAAAAGGTAGGAAACCTGCGTCAAGTTGTTTTTGGATTTCTTCTTTAAGTTTGAATGACCATTCAGGTCAAAGATGCCTAGGTTTTTTCTTGATGGGGGGTATGTTTGGATCATTGGAAAGTTTGTGAACAACAAGGTCGGTGTTAAGACTGGGCATGTCCTCATAAGTCCATGCAAAAATGTCAATAAATGCTTGGAGTAAACATACAAGATCATGTCCTAGTTTTAAAGTACTAGGGGTCGCAATTTTCACTATTTTGGGGGAAGTCTTGGACAATAGCTTTATTTCTTGTAGGTTGTTTGCTAGGGGAAGAGTCCTATTTTCTTAACGTTTGAAGGCATCAATGATTTCTTGTGGCATCAATTCCTCATCATTGTAATTGTACTCTTCCTGAGTAGTTTGTGAGAAAGAAAGAATTTAATAAAGTATGAGTGAAGAAGGGGTATTATTACTCCAAAAGTGAAAGCAGCTGATCTCAGAATTGCTTCCAAGATGCCTATGTGCCTGACATTTTTGCATGTGTTGGATGCAAGAAAGAGGGATTAGTCAGGATCAAGCTATACGTAGTTCTTAGTATTTTAGGGATGACATGTGTATTTTTTTGACAAACAGCTGAACTTGAAGTTACTTCTCAGGCTTCCTACATACCTGACATTTTCTTGCATTAGTCGAATGCTTAAAAGCTTTTGGTCTTGTCAGGATCAAGCCACATGCAGTTCTTATTTACAAGGGTTATGAACAAAAGTGGAAAATAAAGGTTTCTGAAAAATGATTGGACCTTAAGTTGTCTTAGGTTGCCTACATACCCTTTACATTTGCATTGGTCGAATGCTTTTGACATTTATGTCGGTAGGGATCAAGTCATATGTAGTTCTTTTACAAGGGTGAAAGAAAAAAAGAGAAACTAAAAACTATGTGCAAAAAGAGTAACGATTGTGCTTCAATGCTGATCTTCAACAATCAACCTGGTCTAAGTTCGAGCTTTTGTCCATGAGCCTGAGTTGTTCTAGGATGCTTGATAGGATTCCATCTTCAGACTGGTTGACCTGGGTAAGGTCGATCTCATTTAAATCTAACTCTCCATTAGAAATTAATTGTTTGAGTGCCTCCCTAACATCACACTGTAGGGAGAGTAGACTTAAAGAGATTAGGTTTTAGTCGCTATTTGCTGAGGTGGCAGGAGTAGAACTCTCACCAATCTCAGGGATAGATGACAAAGTGCTAAAAGAAGGAATGTGCTAACACGCAATGGAATATTGTGGGGGTGGACAGAATTCTTAAACTTGGTCTTGATTAGTTGATGACTTGAAATCATTAGGAGGAGGGATAAACAAAGGAGTTGTTTCACATGAGTTATTTGGACTTGCTTCTGGTGTTGCTCATGATGGGATGAGGTCTGGAGCTTCCTCAAAGTCGAGGTCTTCCAGATATTCTGGGGCTATAGTGGTTTTCTCAAGAACCATAAAACTGACCCTCTATTGCTTCTTGCCCCAGTGTTTGAGTTTTGGTTTGAAACCCAGGCCAGTCCAAGAGTGTTTTCAGACTGCCTTTATTGGTTCCTTTCTTCCTTGAAGATACTTGACTAACCCTTTATCTAGATTGAACTTCATCTTGGCTATCATTCTAAACTTTGGGGGAAGAATCTCAGATTTCTTTTTTTGTTCTTCTACTTCTTCTTTGGTATAGACCATCTCAAATTGGTAGGATGTGTAGGTTCTTGGTGATTGGAGATTCTGCACCTGTAACACCCTTTGACTGACTGTGGTGAGGACATCCCTATCTGTTGTTAAAGTCACTACTTCATCTCCAATAATGAATTTAACTTTCTGATGAAGAGATGAGGGTACACCTCTAGCTTGATGTATCTATGGCTAGCCTAGTAACATGGTAAATGATGACGAGATGTCGAGTACTTGAAAACGTACATTGAACATTTTTCCCTCCATAATGAGAGGTATATCAATTTCGCCCTGACCTTGTCTTATAGTGTTGTCAAAGGCTTTGATGTTGCATGACTTTAGGTGGAGACTTTGTACTGGGATAGAGAGAGATTCTAGGGTAGCTGTGGTACATATGTTTAATATAGACCCATTGTCCACCAGAATCAAGGGGATATACATGTCTTGATGACAGGCTAAAATATACAATGTCTAATTGTGTACATTCCCTTTTGGGATTTCTTCTTCTGAAAAGGTGATGACCCGAGGAACGACTACTCGTCCAACCATATTTTCTAGCTGGTCTTGGGTTATTGAACCATCAACAGAGGTCTTCCTAAAGATGTTTAGGAATCTGTCCTTATGGGGAGCTGATATGACTAACAACCCCAGGATAGAAATGTTAGCTTGAGTTTTGGCTAATTGTTCTACCAAGAATAGGCAAGACCGGTGAATTGCAGCCTCGAGTACCTTATTTTCTTTCTTCTCTTCCTCTTCTCTGATCCTCCAATATTCTATTGATTCTTGTTCTTTTTCTTGTTGTTTTATCTTCTTTGATTCTAACCTTGTTTTTCTCTGGGTAGAATCTTAGCGCAAATTGGTGATGACCAATTCTGTGATTCTGCTTGAGCGGGTGATAAGACCCACAAGATTTGCTACCTTTTATATTAATAAACCTGAGTAAGATTCACCTACCCCCTCCTCATAGTTGTAAGGAACCCTATTGTACACATATGTCTCTATGGGTGGTGGGGGAATGTTTGTGACATAAAGCATGTTTGTGGATGGTGGTTGATAGGACATAAGGTGTCGAAAGGTCTAAATGGGTGGTGGGATAGGTTTTGGTGGTGGAGAGAGAATAGAGAGTGTTTGGGTATATGGGGAATAACAAGCTAGGGGTTCGGCTCTAATGGGGGCTTCCATGATGGGAGCTTCCATAACGAAGGCTTCTAGCTCATCATCCGAGCGAAGTAATGAAAGGGGTTCTTCTTCTGGGGTTTCCCACAGGGATAAGAATTCTTTTGTAGTCAGGTCAATGGGGTCAACAGGGTTTAAATACAACACATAGTCTTCATCTGGGAGGGTTATAATAGGTTTATCATCACCAGAATGGTGATGAAGCTTACAGGGTTAAAAGTTTGACTCCCTACTCCTATCATGTTAGTTCCCTTATATGGAGGGTGAGGTGGAAGAGGGTTCTGAAAGATGCTAGAATTTGGTGGATTGTTTAATGGGGGACCAATATATTGCTTAAGGGTAAAACACCAGTCTATGGGATGACCTGGTGTTTAATGAAATGGACAGTGTTTAGTGGCATCATATCAAGAAGGCAAAGGGTTTGGAGGGGTCATAGCTTTAAAAGTTGTAAGAGTCCTATATTCACAAGATAGTCTATGACATACTTGTATAAATAAGGCAGGAGAGTGAATCCTCTTTCCTTTCTTTTCTCAAATGGGATAGTCATGAACTTGGGTTATGGTTTTGATTGTGCTTCCACAGGGAGTTGGATCATTGTTGAAAAATTTGCTGCTTGCTGATGGTTGTATCCGTTACTCTAAACATGTAATTGTATTTCAATCATCTGCACAGTATTGCTCTCTGGATGAGTTACTACAACTTTTTTGGGGACTGCTCGACTTGTACTTTGGGGGACTGTAATTGCTTATGTGACAAGGCCTGCCCTGATGGCTAGCTAGACACAAGTGGCTTTGTTGATGACATCGACAAAGTTGCTGGTGGATGTAGTAAGGAGCATCAGTCGGTATGTTAGGCCCAAGGTTTTTAGGAAGGTAGAGATCATATCTTCCTCTAACATTAGGTGCTTTAAATTAGATGTCATTTTCCTCCAACGATATGCATAGTCCCTAATCCACTCCTTGTCTTGGGGTTGCATCCCCTTAATTTCTTCTCGGGTGGGTAATATTTCTAAGTTGAATTGGAAATGTTCAAGGAAGGCCCTGGTTAAAGTTCTCTAAGTACCTACATCTTTTTTGTCTTGACCCACAAACCACTTAGTTGTGTCCTTCTCTAGACTTCTTGGAAACATCTGTACCAAGACTCTGTCATCTTGTCCCCATTGGAACATGACATTGTAGTACATCCTTAGATGCATTTTAGGACACCCTGTATAGCATATTTTTCCATGTCAGACATTTAAAAATTACTTAGCAAGTGTACAAACACAAATCTTCAAAATCCATATTCAATGGGAACTTCCCCCATTTAGTAGTTCAATCTCACTAGCCATCTTGGCTATTATGGCCTCTATTTGATCTGAGTGTGAAGATACTAAGGTTCCCTTCCCCTTCTCGTCTTGATGCTTTATTCTGTACCATTCCTCTGCATTTTGCAGCTCGGTGGTAATAAGGTTGGGGTAGTGGTGAAGATAGGAGGAATATTTGAGTTTTGAGATTGTCCCAACAAAGCCTCGAGGGACAAATACTGGTTCTTGGGAAGGTTTTGGGGGCCTCCTGAGGTGTTTAGGTACTCATGGAGTACCTTCTCAAATTCTATAAAGGTTTATCCTTGACTTTGAAGAGGGAAAAATGTATGGACTTATGTCAGTGGGGGAATTGAGGAAGAGGATGAGGAAGATGCTCTACATTTGGTCACAAAGTTTTCCAACATCTTTTCCAGTTCAACCTTTTATTGTGGTGTTAGTTGATTGCTAGAATCAACCTGAGAATGGGAAGGAGTTACAGTACAAACCTCGGGAATTATGGAAGATGGAATACTAGTCGTCCTTGGAAGTTCTCCTACCATGGTTATGCAGGACTATGCCTTCCTCTTTTTCTTCTACAGTCTTGTCTCGGGAGGTGCTATTTTGTTGGCAACATATTAATATTATTTAGATTCATGACTTTTGATTTTATGTGTGTTTAAGCCAGAAATATTTAGACAAGTGATAGATCATACAAATGCATTCATGTCCAACTGTTGAACCCAAGTTTTGGAAACATAATAAGACATATATATTAAGAACAGTTGTAAAAAAAGTACACTAATGATTACAAAAATAAGGTACACAGACCTTTTACATAAAACTTAAAGAAAACAAATACATAGTCTAAAGTCCTAGGATTCTAGGAGGTGGTGGTGGAGCTTTTATTGGTTCATGGCCCAAGAAGAAAATTTGCTTTCTCAGTTTCTAAACCCATTCTAATCTCCAATGTGTTTGTAAGAAGACAATAGTATTGTTGCACCGTAGCTCAATGTCTAGATCGGTGTGAGATATTCTCATATCATTGAGTTCTCTTCTTAACATGTTGACAAGCTCAGTTAGAGTGTTGTTTGCTTCCTAATGAGTGTCTCTGGAGATCTCAGCTTTAGCTCGAAGGTTAAACTCTACTTCGAGAGATGTTTAAACTTCCTTGAGTGTAGTCCAAGTAGTCTTAAGGATCGCAGATGTCTGACGATGTAGGGTTTGTTCTTTAGCTAGGTCTCAGAGAGCTTGTTCTAACTTGGCTTCTATGTGAGAAGGCCCACCTTGTAAAGTGGAAGGTTCATCATATCAGACTCTCTTGTTCGAATGATTAGTGGTTGAGCTTGATATTTGTGTAGATATGAGGTTGTGGATCCACAAACCATAAGGGGGCGATGTCTCTGGTGTCTTGGTAGATACTAAGGGTAGGTGCCTTGGTGCTCGAGTATGTGAACTATCCTAGAGGACAGTTAGCTGAGACTAAACTGAATGAGGTGTCTTACAATCAAGTTTATAAATATCTCCACAAGTAGTGGTAAAGTTGAACAAGTCTTGACGAAGAGCGAACTGGCGAAGCACCTGAATTGACACATAATATGTGCTTTGGTACTGTCCCATGAGAATCATGTAGGTGCGGTTCTCTAAGAATAAATGTGGATAGTGTTCCCTATGCCACTTAGCTCTCTAAGTGATGTGTTTGGTGGACAGGTTAGTTAGCAATTCTTGATAATCTAACCCCACTTTCTTCCCTAAGGGGGTCAAAACCGATGGATTTTGACGAGTAGACAAAGGCAATGATGAGATATGTCCTTGAAGCCATGCTTGTAGAAAAGTTGGACAGCCATATAATCGACATTTACAGTGTCAGGCACAATGAGATAGATTGGATGTGGTCTCTGCAATGACCATGGAGGCCAATGTCTTTCCTTTGGACAATTGTCCTAGAATGCTACAGAGAACTCCACCAATTTGATGTCAGTTATGGGATAAGAGGAGTTGGCCCAAGACTGTCAATGTGAAGGCTCTGTAGTTAGATGGATCTGAGAAATCTCTGACCTTTTTCCAACCTTTATCTAATAAAAGGTTGAATGGACAGTGGAAGCAATTACCCAAAGTTTCTTTAGGTATAAAATTTTTTGATACATTAAGAGTAAAGTGGAAGTCTTTGAAGTAGTTGTTCTTGTGTATAGGGAAGATTGCGTCGGTGTGATGACAGTGTGTCAGATTCAAAAAAGACTCCAATTCTTCAATGGTAGGAGTCAATTCATGTTTCCCAAAATGGAAGACCATAGCTACTGGATCCCAAAAAGATATAGTTGCTTCTAGGAGAGGCCAATCAAGACAATCTTGGGATAATGACAAAGTAGTTCCAAGCTTGCTCTGGTCAGCAAAGATAGCTTGTTCTTTTGGTGGGAGTGAGACATATATGTGAATTTGATGGTTGTGGTGGTGAATGGCTCCAAACAGATGGGTCTAGAATCCATTTCTACAAAATAAATACCAGAAATTAGTAAATGATTTTGCCATGTTTTTTTTTTTTTTTTTTTTTTTTTTTTAATTTTTTTTTTTTTATTTTTATTTTGCTTTGTTTTTTTTTTTTTTTTTTGTCTTTTTTTTTTTGTGTTTATTATTTTTGTTTCTTTTTGTTGTTTTTCTTTTGTTGTTGGCTCCTTTTTCTATTTGTTATTGTTTGTATGATTTTTTGTTTTTTTTGCTTTTGTGTTTTATTCTCGTTTATTTTATGGGTTTCTTTTTTGTTGTTTTTTTTTAATTGGGCTAATATGACTGATCTATGCCATATGCCAAATCTTTAACCTAGTTAAAGTTTAAGCATATAGCACATCCAGGTGTACTATAACCCTAAGTTCAAAATAAAACATCCGTGAATTGTGATTTTTTTTTTACACCCAAATTGTTTTGAGGAAAAATTTGTTCTTAGATGACATTTGTCCCCTTGTTTTGGTCTTAATTTCCTTCATGCAATGAGTGCAAGCGGATCAACAAGGCTTTACCCCCTTCTTCCATCTCATGAAAAGGCTTTTTGAAAGAATCTATCTATGGATAAGGTAACCCTAACCTCTTTTCTTTTTAGTTTAGTTTTTTTTATTTTTAATTGTTAATTGGTAGGTTTTTTATAGTTTTTAAGATTTTAGTGTTTTGATTAATGGCTTGGGAGAAGTACACCTGAACCTAGTTGTTTTGCCTAAAAATGTTCAGTACGCCCGAACTATATGTGCCTTTGAGTTCAGGCATATACGTATTTCAAGCGTATGGTGGATTTTAGGCATACCATGAATTTAGGCGTATGCTAAATTCAAGCGTACCCCAGTAACTTGGCAGTTTTTAATTTGTGGTTTCTATGATTTGTTTGTTTATTTTATATGTTTTATTTTACTCATAGTTGTTTGGTTGTTGTCTTTATAGGTTAGGGGTGATGCCAAGACCAATGGGTCTTGGTCTGGGGTAATTACACTATAGAAGCATCTTTGTGAGAAGGTGTAGAAGACAATTTTAGACATGGGGTTTGGGCCCTTCCTGGATATTCCATTGCTAAAGGCAAATAAGGCCTAGTTGATGGCACTAGTGGAGAGATGGTCCTCGATTACCCGCACCTTCCACTTACCCATGGGGGAGATAGGGTTGACTCCTATGGATTTTTACATGTTAACTAACTGCCTATGGGGGTGATCCTCCTCCCTATGAGTTGATGCCCTCTCAAGACATGATTAGCCGATGTTTAGGACCATAGCCCCTTTGTTTTGATAGAGGATTGAGAGGGGTCTTGCCTTCTTGGTTCAAGAATGAGTACATCTAGGCCACGGATCAGAGTTCCAATGCGGAAATCGACTACTTAATCTGGGTCTTCCTTTTGTACATGTTTACAAGGTCCAGTTTTAGCAGGAATAGCGATCGAATCTTCCTTAACTTTTTGCCTGCCTTAGACAACTTGTCTAAGTTAAGACCTTCAATTGGGGTAGATTTGCCCTTGGGTGGATGTACTCCAACATGAGTGAGGTGGCCAATGGGGAGAAGGCCATATTCTTAGGTCTTCACTTCCTATGGGAGGAAAGGTGTTCGTATATTTTAGTTTTTATGTAGTTTTTTTTTTTTTACATTTTGGTTTAATGTTTTTTTTTTTTTTTCTTTATAGGTTTGGTGCTATGAGAGATTGATCCCCTTAGCACCTTGTAGGAAGGGGAAGCCTTTATTCCCTATGCGCTGTGTTGAGAGGTGGAAGACCTCTCACACCAATTCAAAGGCACAAAAATCCATTTCCAGGTTCAAACAGGATTTTGATCAGATCACAGCTTCCCAGGTGAAAATTTTTAGTTAGTTGATTTCATTTGTTTCAATGTTTGTTTTTTTTTATTTGTGTTTTTATCCATGTTTCGTTTGTTTGTAGGTTAACTTGAATCCTTAGGCAGCTTAGGAGTTGGGCGGGGATTTCGCTAGAGAGTTCCAGATCTCCTTGGATTGGTCAATGTCCAGGGCTATCTTGTTGGCCCTAGGAAAGGTAGAGTGTTATCTAGGGGAGAGGTGTTACAGACAGTTGGCCTCCCATGATAGATTTGTGGTGCCTAGCCCTCCTCTCGGTGTGATCGAATCTGAGGGGGCTTTAGGTATGGTGAAGGTGGGTGATTTCATATATCCCTACCTATTTCCAAACTTGGATTATTCTGAGTGGTGGTCCACTCAGACTTATGAACCTTTGGGAGGTTTGGTTGAGGAGGAGGTATATTTCTTTGTTTGATTTAATGTGTTGTTTAAATTCTTGTTTTAATAATTGGTTCTAATTGTCTTGTTTTGTTTTGATAGGCTGGTGTTGGCCCGGCTGGGCAACTTAGGGTTGTGCCCCAAGGGGATGAGGTGCCTGCCTTGGGGAGGATGAGGAAGAGGAAGGTCCTTAGTGAGCGGGCCTCAACTGAGAGTTTGTTGGGGGGTGCTTCCCATGACAATCGTTGTGACCGATGCGAGAAGTAGGGCACAAGAGTTGCCTCTCCTAGCTAGCACAGTACCGGAGGCTTGGATTCCTTCCCCTTCAGTTACTGAGGTACTTAACTTGTTCTGTTTGTTTATTTTATTTCTTCCTTTTGTTCTAGTCTTGGTTTAATTTATCTTTTTCTTTTTCAAGTGTCTCGAGAGGCTTTCATGGGAGTTCTCAAGATGCAAGCTCGGTCTCACACCTTGGTGAGGCAGGTTTGTCATGATATGGGGGAGGAGCTCACCTCTCAAAGGAGATACATGGCTCGCATTACCAAGGTATTTTTGTTTTGTCTTTGTTATTTGTTTTAATTTTTTGATGATTTTTAATTTATTGGGTGATGTTGGTTTCAATTAAGGAGACAACCTCGGAGGAAGAAGACGACCAGCCAAGGACAAACTAGTTCTAGGGTAGTCGCAATAGCAGGCTTGGAGAGGACAGAGGATGTGCCAGTCGAGGCCGAGGTTGGTGCTGATCGGGAGACTGCTAGGGATACCCCCACTGCTATGGAGCTGGAGATCAGGGATGATGCCTCTACACTAGTACTGGTAGAGATAGCACCCCCTTTAGATCAGGGAGGTAAGGAAGACTTGCTCACGGTAGAGATAGTATCACCCCTGGATAAGGGGAAGGGGGCAGCTACATTGGGAGGGTAGCAAGGTTTGAGATCGACCTATGGGAGGAAGCATGTAGGTTAGAGACCCTCAAAGGGGTTGTTAAGCAAATTGACTGAGAAGAGTGGAGGGATCCTATTAGCTAGGGATTTGTATCTTCTTTTTTTTTACAGATGTACCTATTTTTTTGTAAAGGATATGAAAAATGGAATAAAGAGAATTTCTTTTTGTTTATTTGGTTTTACGGTTAGTGATGAATAATGGAATGGGAAGATTAATTATACATGTACAAAATCTGGAAAATGCTCTAAATATCTATAAAAATAAAGATTTTGTTTTGATTTTTTGAAAAAGGTTGGATAGAAATTATTGGTTCTAATGTTAACACATGCAAGCAATCAAGGAGAATACAACAGCAAACAAGTCCTATTTCTAGACCTCTAATCTATTCAAGTATACCCTACAAAACTTTAAAATGAATGACATACATGAAAGGCTTCCCAGTCTAAACACCTCCCCGATTGCTCGGATCTTGGAAATAGTGACTGGATTGGGTTACTCAGCCTAACCGCACTAACGTAGCAGCCACAGTTCAAGTGTTGTTCCCCATCCTAAATGTTTTTCAATGTCGATCCATTGGTGGGTAATGAACCTAGATAAAGGGCTTATGATCTTCATGCAGTATGAATGATGTGTCATATCTTATGGACTCGTATAATGATAAATGATGATAATAAAATCAAACATGTTTAAGTAATCAAGTTGTTTAACTGTGGATCTTAGTCCTACTAACTAATTCAATCTGTCCTAGATCAAATGTGATCATGTTTTGTCCTAAGATACAAGTTTGATATTGTTCAGATGCCGGCATATCCTACTAACTAATGACATGCTTTATAATCTATGTGAACACATGCTTTGTAATAGAGAAATGAAAATGTACATAAAAGAAAGCTAAATAAAATTTAACAAATGGTCTATTCAAAGGTTAAATAGTCAATTCCCCAACGGAGTCGCCATTCTGTGGATGTCACGGAAATACCAGGTAGGTCTGCCTGTCCCACTTTCAGGAACCATGCCCGACCGATTTGGATCAGCCTCTAGGCTTGGGTTTAGAGTCGCCACCAACTTTGGTTTTTACAGACGGGGTTGGACGCTTGCCTCTTTTTCGGGGGAAATGAGGGTTACGGGCTTTTTAGGGCCCAAGCTAGGCACTTAGGCCTAAGATTGACTCTTTACTGATCTGGGTAAGCTATTTGATTATGATTGGGGAAGGGTTTTAAGCACCCCAATCACCCACCTTTTCAGGGTGGCTCCTCTAACCTAACCATTTCTTAGAGTTTATTAAGCAGTGAATAAAATGAAGAACTTTTAGAGGGTTTTGTATCAGTACACCTGATCTTTCAAGCATAAACCTGATCTTTCGCAGAGAGAAAGTTCAAGCATATGGCTTTAGTTGGGTCCCACTTGATTTTTACAGATAATTCCAGGTTCTGGAATTCATATAAAGAATGTATTTTGTCAGATTCATGAGTCTATGGGCTGTTGTGAGTGACCAGACACTTGGGGACAGAGATTGAGGCTATTTGGATTGCTATTTGGATTAGGTACGCTTAAAATAATTAGGGTACATCTGAAATGTAGACACGCCTGATCTTTCACAGAATGTAAGATCAGGCATACTGTCTCAGTTGAAGTGACTTCAAGGTTTGAGGGGCCATTTATGGGTCAATGTAGGGTTAAGGGTAATCTGGGAATCTCCTATTTTGGTATGCCTGAAAGACTAGGGTACAGCTAAAATATGGGTATGCCTGATCTTTCATAGAGTGAAAGATCCGGTGTATTGTATTTTTTCCAAAAAAAATAGTAGCCTTTTCCTAGATTTTTGGGTTGCTTCCTGAGATCCATTGACCTTGGGTTTTTTCCAGGGGATGGGTGACATCCATATAAGGGCTTCTGAGAATTCTCAAACCCTGGAAATTAGGTGGGACCTCTTTTTGGAATTTTCCAAAATGGGGAAGACTATGTATTCAATAGTTTCAACTCTGAAGGTCAGATTGTTGGACCCATTTCTTGAGATTTAGAAATGGGGTGGGTCCCAAATTTGGCAAGAAGTTGAGGGGTGAGACATGTATATTCATTTACAATTCCAGGGCCATATTCATTATATACACATAGTTATGCTATAAACAATGTAAACAAGTTCCTAAGTGCAGTTTTTGGACAGCAGCATATATACTTTTAAATAAATTTCATCAAAAATGCAGAACATGGAAAACATGCTCACAAAAAATTCATTAAGTACCTAAGTAAGTTAACTAATCACTGGAAAAAGAGTTGGGGCTGAAATCATTTCTTAAGAAAGAACAAAAAATCTACTATGGTGGTTGACTTTCTTAAATAGTGTATAAGTACACTATTTTAAGGGCTGGTATGGAGCCCATTCTTAGAATCAAATAAGATCTTCATGGACCCAAGTTAGACACTTTGATAGGTCAGGGGATCAATGACATATGGTCTAAGTCACTGGTCCCCACTTTAGTTTAAAAAAGAATATGTAAAGAAAACAGTCAAAAGGGGGAGACAAATTGTCTCCCCCATGTTTCACTAATGAGTCAAGGGGTGTGGGGTCATCATAGCATGGGAGTGTGGTGTTCAAAATTTAGAAGATGGGAGAGGGAGGGGACTTACCTGACCATGGGGTGGTTCCTTCTTCTTTTCTTCCTTTCCCTTTTCTTCTTCTTTCTCTCTTTTTATGTCTTTCTTTTCTTTCTCTCCTTTCCTTTTCTCTTTTTTTTCTTGTCTTTTTTTGGTTGGTCTCCTCCCTTTCAACAAATCAAGGGGGTATTTATAGTGGGGACCAAGGGGATGAGGTGGAGAGGAAGAGTGTGGAAGGGGGTGAGGTGGTTAATGCAGGTGAGGAGGTGGAAATGGGTGCTGAGGGAGTGAGGTGAGGTGGCTAGGTTCTAGAAGGGAGTGAGGTGTTTGGCTATGGTGTGGAGGTAAGGGATAAGTGGAGGGGGTGAGGGGTGAGGTGGAGGTTTCTAGAAGGTTTTAGATAAGGGGGTGAGGTGTGTGGATGTAGTGCGGAGGTGGTGAAGTGGTGGGCCCTCTTGCCACATGTAAGAAAGAGGGAGGGGGTGAGGGAGAGAGTGGGGCCCATGGGTAGGGGTGTAGGGCTAAAGGGGGTGGTCTCAGGGTATCCACCCTCTATTTGGAATATTTCAAATGGGAGGTGTAAGGTTTAAAGGAAGTTTCAGGGGTATTTTGGGTAAAATATGATATTTTGTTTGAATTTTCTCATTTACTGTTTGAGTATACTTTTTGGGTCTTATGACTCCTAAATTCTTTTAGGTAAATAGGTTTTTTGCATCTCCTAGACATTCTGGTCGCAATGCAGCTGATGGAATCAGAATCAGGTATGAGTAAGTGGGTCAAAACTGGCTCCAAATGTGCTTTGATTAGACTGTACTAGTGAAGAAGGTGTAAAAAGGTAAAAATGACTTTTAAAATCTTCATATGAAAGATATGCCTTAATATTTGTAAGCCACAAACTCTGATTGTTTGCAAATCAGATGCCTGAGCTGAAAGTTATGTTTAAAACCCTAAATTATCCTAGACCAAACTCTGCTTGGACCTCTGATTGGTTTTTCCTGGGTTTAAATGGGGTGTAATGAAGATCATGGATGTTTAGGTCTTAGAGTTGTAATGCCATGAGGCCTGACAGGTAGAGAATCTGATCCCTAGTGAATTTATGGGAGATTTCCGAAGGAAGATCACCTAATCAAGAAATGTGCCTTGGGCCAGTGAGGAATTGAGTCAATGAGCCATGCTAGGTTTGTGAAAGGGTTTCTCCATTAGAGAATTTATTGAAGATCTCAAAAATCCTGAAAGAATGATTCTGACCTTGAAGGTTTTGAACTTTTGAAGAGTTTTTGGGGGCTTATCGAGTATTCATGGTTTATAAAAGTGAATTTGTTGTATTTTGAGGACAGAATGATGCAATTAGGGGGCATTGTGCCTCTTGGAGTTTTTCTTGGAGAGATTTAGGGCTTACCAGGGTATAGCCACTGATTGGCTGAGTTTTTGATTTATGTTGGGCCTTCAAGGTTTTTTCGAGGGCCTGATTCTGGGGATAAATAGTGTATTTTGAGAGTATGGGGCAAAATGGTAATTTTCTTACCCTTTTGTGTCTCAATATGAGAATGTTGATGAACGTTGGAGAATCCTAAAAAAAATGGGTTTTATAGCCCATAGTTTGGGGTCTTTAGAGGTGCAGGGGCAAAATGGTCATTTGCCAATCTTTTAGGTTTTTGTTGCTGCAGGCCTTGTGAAAGTTTCTAAAATCTAGATGTCTTCATTGTGGAGAGTATTCTGGAGAGTTGTGGAGAAAACAAGTTCAAATGGGCTTCAATTTGAACTTCTGAGGGTGTAGGGATAAAATGATAATTTGTCAACCTTTCGATGCTTTAATGTTGGAAGGCTTATAAAGGTTGATAAGTTCAAAATGTCTTTGTTGTAGTAGAGATATTTAAAAGCTGGGTTTAATGGGGCTTAATTAGGACTTCTGAAGGTGCAGTGGTAAAATGGTAATTTGTCAGCCTTTTGATGCTTCAATATGGGAAGGCTTATGAAGGTTGGCAAATTCAAGATGTCTTTGTTGTATAAGGAACTTTGAGAAATGAGTTCAATAAAAATTTATTTGGATTTATGAGGGAATAAGGGTAAAATGGTAACTTGCCAGCCTTTCGATGCTTCAATGTGGGAAGGCTTATGAAGGTTGGCAAATTCAAAGTGAAATAGAGTTGATAGTTTGAAGCTTGGACCCTCATAGTCCTAGATTGTTTTCTGGAGAGATTAAGGTTTAATCTGATTGATCTTTGGGTGGAGTTTAGATATTAACATTACATTTGCGACCAAAGTTTCTTTTGAGAATACCTAACTATTTGGGGTTCAGGGGGGATCTAAGTTCTGACTTTGTCTCTTGTAATGAACCCATCTAACTCCATTAATTATCCTAAGTCAAAATTTGGGTTCTAACAACAATATTACAATCAAAATATTTATCATGCATCGAGTCAAAACACAAAAATATGATATTTGACCCTCCTAAGGAGAATTCTATGAATAGGCAATTTAAAAACAACACTTGAACAATTTTGTTTTATCATTAACTTGTTGAAATTATATATTTTGTGTATATGAATTTAATTTAAACTATAGGTTTCATAAAATTAGGGTTTAACAATTTCAGACAAAAGCCAAGTTCTTGTTTAACCTTGAAAATCCTTTGAAAAATCATTCAAAACAATGAACAAGGATCTAGAAATCAAAACATGTTAAAAATAACAATATTCAGTGGAGTAAATTTGTTAAAATAAAATCTAAAGAGTTCTAAAACATGGAAAATTAAAAATTCAAAAAACTATGGTTTTTCTTTAAAAACCAATGGAATTTTGTCAAGTTGGAAGTAATAAGACAAATTCCTAAGAGTTCTATGAATCAAAACAAATCAAAAGCTATATGTAATGATTACAATATGGATTAAAAATAGGTACGATCAAATTAAAATTCAAAGAACAAAGGAATTTAACACTAGGGTTTAGAATTCAATTAAAACAATAGATTTCATCCAAACATGGAGTAGAAACGATTTATATGAGTTATATGAATCAAAACATGTCAAAGATTACGTGTAATGCTTATTTTTAACTCAAATCGATAAAAAATTGCTTCAAATTTGATGTTCTTCAAGTTTTTCTTCAAAATCCTCAACTTTTCTCCAAAGATCTCTAAAATCCCTTCTTTTCTCTTCCTTCCTTGATTCTAATGAGTTTCTAAGGTTTGTAGTTTGCATTTAGGTCATTCTTATAGATATAGGAGGTGTTCAAGTCGAGTTGAGAAACTTTCTTATTCAAAACTTTCAAAAAAAATATGATTTTTGCATTTAATTATGATTTTTGGACTTTTGAATCATTTACAATTTTGCTACTAGACTAAAATGGCTTTAACTTTCTCTATAGGACTTTGTTTTCCAAACTATTTGTTGTGTTGGACTCTAGACTTCAATACTTTTATTTTGGTATATTTTTCATAATAAAAGTATTTCGTTTACTATTTTTCATCTAATTTCAAAGTTCTCATATGTTTTTAGGTCTATAATTCTGTCATAAAGACAAAAATAATTAAAATGTATAAGAAAAATCTCGGGTATTACATTCTCCCCGCTATAATAAATTCAATCCCTGAATTTGGTGTACCTTAGTTCTGAAATATGTGGGGATACTTTTCTCACATCTCTATCTATCTTTCCCATGTTACCTCTTTTTGAGTGTGATTATGCCATAGCACCTTTACATAGGGTACTACTTTAGATCGCAGCACCTATTCTTCTCTATCCAAAATTTGTACCGGTTGCTCTTCATAAGATAAATCCTCCTGTACTTGCAATAGTTCATGTTCTAGTACATGTGTAGGGTCACACATATACTTCTGCAACACCAACACGTGGAAGATCCTGTGCACATAAGCCAACTCTAGGGGTAAATCCAACTCATACGCTACAGTTTCTACACGTCTCAATATTTCAAAAGGCCTAATAAATCTCAAACTTAGTTTTCCTTTCTTTCCAAATCACATCACCCCTTTCGGCGGTGATACTTTCAGAAACACATGGTCTCTCACTTAGAACTCTAACTCCTTTCTTCTCTGATCTGCATAATTTTCCTAATGACTCTTAGCTGAGAGAAGTCTTTCACAGATAATCTAGATCTTTTTTTTGGTAAGTTGCACTATCTCTGGCCTAAGTAGTTTCCTTTCACCAATCTTTTCCCAACAAAGAGGTGTTCTACACCTTATTCCATACAAAGCCTCAAAAGGTATCATCTGAATACTAGATTGATAACTATTGTTGTAAGAAAATTAAATTAAAGGCAAGTGGATGTCCCAACTTCCTTTCAAATCAACTGCACATGCCCGCAACATATCCTCCAAAATCTAAATAGTTCTTTCTGACTATCCATCAGTCTGTGGATGAAAAGCCGTACTGAACCTCAACTTAGTTCCCATTGATTCTTGCAATCTCTTTCAGAATCTAGAGGTGAATTTGGAATCTCGGTATGGCACAATGATAACTGGAATTTCATGCAGCTTAACTATTTTATCAATATACAACTTAGCCAACTTATCCAATGAATAATTCACCCTCACTATTAAGAATGGGTAGACTTAGTCAATCTGTCCACTATTACCCAAAAGGAGTCATATCCCTTATTGGTCTTGCATAGTCCACTCATGAAATCCATAGATATATGCTCCCATTTCCACTTTAGCATTTTCCATGGTTGCAACCAGCCAGACTGCTTCTAATGTCCAGCCTTAACCCTTTGAAATGTTAAACACTTCGAAACAAATTTTGTAATCTCCATTTTCATATTATTCCAGTAGTAACATTCCCTTAAGTTCTTGTAAATTTTGGTACTTCCAGGATGAACATGCTACATTATCAACTAATTTGAGTCTCAAAGCATCAACCACTACATTGGCTTTCCTAAGATGATAAAGGATAGTGAAATCATAATCCTTTATCAATTCTAACCATCTTCTTTATCTCATATTCAAGTCCTTCTGAGAGAATAGATATTTGAGACTCTAGTGGTCTGTATAGATCTCACAAGATACTCCATATAAATAATTTCTCCAGATCTTCAAAGCAAAAACCACTATAGCTAATTCTAAATCATGGGTCGGGTAGTTTTGTTCATAAGGTTTTAACTACCTAGATGCATATGCAATCACTTTTTTGCTCTACATAACTACACACCCTAACCCTTTTCTGGATGCATCACTATAAATCACATACCCATCTGATCTTGATGGCAAAGTAAGGACCGGTGTCAAAACCAAACAGTCATTAAGTCCTTAAAAAATCTTCTCACACTGATCATTCCAATCAAACTTGGTATTCGTCTAAGTTAGCTTAGTTAACAAACTAGCTATGCTAGAGAATCCTTCTACAAATCTCCTGTAGTATCCTACTAGTCCAAGAAAACTGAAGATCTCATAGACTTTTTTCAGTCTAGACCAAGAAACCACAGCCTCGATCTTCTTGGGGTCAACATAAATTCTATCCTTTGAAATCATATGTCCCAAGAAAACAAATCTGTCCAACCAGAACTCGCATTTGTTGAACTTGGCATACAACTTATGTTCCCTTAAGGTCTGAAAAACAATCCTCAAGTGTTCTTCATGTTCCACTTCACTTTTAGAGTATACCAAGATGTCATCTATGAATGTTATGATGAATTGGTCCAAACAAGGTCGGAAAATCCTATTCATAAGGTCCATGAATGCAGCTAGTGCATTAATCAATCCAAATGACATAACCAAAAATTCATAGTGTCCATATCTAGTTCTAAAAGTAATCTTCGATATATCTTCTTTCTTGATCTTAAGTTGGTGATATCTGGACCTAAGATCAATCTTTGAAAATACTCTTGCCCCTTGCAACTGATCGAATAAGTCATTTATCCTTGGTAGGCGATACTTATTCTTTATGGTCACTTTGTTCAGCTCTCTATAGTCCATGCACAATCTTAGACTTCCATCTTTCTTCTTCACAAACAAAACAGGTGCACCCCATGGTGAAACACTAGGACACAAAACCTTGGTCAATAACCTCTTGTAACTATGCCTTTAATTTTTTAAGTTCAGCTAGTGCCATCCGGTAAGGTGCCACAAAGATAGACTTAGCGCCTTCAACAAAATCGATGGCAAACTCAATCTCCTTGTCTGGGGGTAGACTAGGAAATTCCTCTAAAAACACATCAACATATTCTTTGACTATTGGAAAGTCCTCTATCTTAGGTTCACTCTTCTGATCATTAATAATATAGGCTAAGTAACATAGCCCTCCTTTTTGTAAAATATGTTCTGCTTGCATAGCAGAAATCATCCTAAGAGGTTTCTTTACTCCCTTAAACACCAATTCAAACTTATCCGAAATGTCAAAGGTGACTTCCTTGCTAAAACAGTCCACATTATCATGGTAGGTAACCACTCAATCCATGCCTACGATGATGTCAAAGTCTTTAAGTTCCAACACAATCAAGTTTGCTAGTAACTCAATGTCTGCTATCCTGATAGGACAAGACTTATAAACCCACTCTACTATCACAGACGTTCCAAGAGGTGTATACACAGTCAAGTTATACACTAGTGGTGTAAGTGTAGCCTCTAATCGTGTAGCTAAACTCATAGAAACAAATGAATGAGTGGATCCTGGATCAATGAGTACTATAGCATCAGCCATGCTTCAGCTACTAAATGGGTTTGGAGAATCCCTAAACATAGGTGGCTTCATTTTCTGAAATTTTTTCAATGTCCTATCTTCATTATCATTGTTTTTCTCTAGTGGTCACATGCTACTAGACCACCTCAGCTAATTCCCTTACTGCTCTCAAGGCTTCAGTAGGGTTAGCCTGATCATCTTGAATGGGTGCTCTATGTGGGGCCATTTCTTTCCTTTAATCCATCAAACAATTAAATATTAGAATTATTCGCAAGATCATCTTTATCTTCAAGCATGTCAAACTTTTCACATAAAATCACATAGGATTATATATCAAATATCAATCAACTCCAATCTTAACACTTCTTTTAATGTTTGGTCTTTCTAATGTTCAATTTCTAATTCTATGTTTTCCTAATGTTCACTTTCTAATCCTATACTCTTTTCACTTTAAGTTTTGTCTACAAAACACTTTTTTATAAACCTTGGGCTCAGATACCAAACCTGTCATGCCTCGAAACCACACGCCAATGGGAACACTGATTTTGAGGTATGATAGTAAACTTCCAAAATCATTCACTTATAACCTGGATGTTTATGCCCATTTTTTAAATATATACATTCCAACTTATTCATTCAATTGCAGTAGAAGACTTTCAACATTAAGCCATTACTATCACAACTACCAATTTAAAGACCCACATCCAACATACCCACAAGTCTGCCCAATAAGTCTGACATTAATTTATTAAACTAGATAATCAAACCACCATAAGATAATCATATCTCCAAAATAAAATGTGTTGATTACAACTGAAATAAATCCAAATATAAATATTGAAAATAAATAAGTTTCTTTCAAATAAACATAAATAAACCTAAATTAAACAGTGCAATAAAACTAAGTAAACCTCAATCTCCTAGCAGTTCATCCATCACTCTTCATAAAAAATACCTATTAGATACTATTCTTCTCCTGAAAAATAGGTCCCGTCAGGACAAAGCAAACACGACACATACCAAATGACAATAGAAT
>JAOXJP010262405.1:0-20914 GCA_025762735.1 Platanus orientalis
ATGTGAAGTCATCTGGTGTCCTGGACAGAACATCTATTTCATTCAAAAAACCATCACATGTCAACTTGTAGTGTGGGAACATGAAGGAACATTCTATTTTGGGTGCAGCAGATCCTTCCCATCTAACAATGCAGGATGTGCAAATATTAACTGTATTATCATCGTCGTCAGCACCATCATCATCATTCTAAGAACACTTGAATTGGTGAGCTCAAGAAGATTAAAATTGAATTTTGCCAACAATTTCAACACAACTCATATTTCTAAATACATTGAGATGTGCTATCAAACATTGTGTTGGGGTGGAAGCAGGAGTTGTTGTGTTAGTACTATTTAATTTCAAAATGCAAATTATATAATCAGTAAATGTAATAAATGTTGGGTTTTGTCTTGTTTTCCAACTGTTGGATTGACAAGCAATCCAATGGACTAGGTTTTATATTTCAAAAGGGAAGTTGGTTTTCTTATTGAAGAATGATATTTTGGTGAGAGGACTCTCTATTCAAGAGAGTTCCCAAGTATCAAACCAGGGTTGCTTTTTTTTCTTCACTAGGGATTTTTTCTTTGGTGGTTTTCTTCTAATAAAACGGGTTTCTCCAAGTTGTAAGAGAATATGAGAAGGTGTCCTATGGTGAATGCATGGCAACTGTTGATATAAGCATCTTGACTGAATTACTTAAAAATCCTCATATTGTGTGATTATTTATTTCCTTCAGTGATATTCCTTATTTCACAATTCGTAAGTGGCTTAGGATCGTATCTTGTCACATGGGATATCAAGGATGTTTTTGTTGCACCAACAATAAATAACTTTTATCAAGTGTGGACTGTTGCATGGATTAAAATTGTTCAAGCTTTTCAACTGCTAGATATTTCAAAACTTAAATAAGATAAGTATATTTTATTTGAATGGCTACTTAAGAGAATTAGAACTATTTTAAGTCTCCCACATTAGAGCTATGAAAATATTATTTAGAATATTTTTATTATTTACAAATGTTGGAAAACATGTGCTCCAATTATTTTGAAAAAAAGAAGAAGTGATATGTTATGAATGTTGGGACTTAATTGGCTTACACATTGAGACCATCTAATGGTTAAAAAAGTAAATCCAAACCATATGTTAGTGTGGGTTGATTTCAATGAATATAAGGGGTAACACAAAAACATATACATTGGGTTTGAGATTTTTCTCTCATTCAATAAACAAGTTGTGAAATGGTATTAGTATGTACTTTGTAAATGCAAGCAAATATAAAAAGAAAAATATTACTGCCTCAATTATATCCTGAAGACTTCATCGTCTTAACCCTATTACATTAAGAGGGAACAATTAAACCCTTGAAGAAAGTGACAATTTTATATGCCTTCAAGCAAATACATTCATTGTGATCTTCTTAATTCTTTGACATGGTTGTTAGTCGTAAGGAAGTGAAGAAATGTTCTGAGCCCACGTTTATGGTATCAACACCCATAGAGGTGGTAACATTATTTGATCTATGTGGTTGGTTGGTGGAGATCAATAATCAATTCTCAATTACGGAGCGTACAAATTCATCTCCCCCCTCCCCCCACCTACCAAAAAGAAGTTTTTTTATTAATGTGGATGCAGTCTTATGACCATGACTCACCAAAAGAAAAAATATATATCTTGAACCTAAATCTTTCTTAATAATCAGACTCTTCCTTCAATGCAACTTATTTTTTCTTGTATAATGTAGTAAATTATCTAAATCCTTTTTGTCTCATCTTGAATAAAAATTTTAAAATAATAAAAAAATCCAATTATTAAAAACCAGCAATTGCTAAAAGTAGAATATTACAGAAACCTTGATCATGTTCTACAATGAACTGATTTTTTTTATATAGATATAAGCACCCCCTTTTGCACAATTCTAGAGAGGAGGATTCCACAATTAAGTTCTTGTTATGCTGCTGAGGCTTTAGGTATCCAACACTAGGTATGTGTTGTTAAGTTGATTCTAATCTATTGTTCGAAACCTCCTCTTGCTAAATCAAAAGTTAGAAGTCTTCCTTGCCGCATGTTTAAACTTGTAATAATAAAAATATAACAATGATGAGGATGATGATGATTGTTGAAAAATAAATCCGGGTTTTGGGATTAAATCATCTCCAATCTACCTAGAGAGATATCATGCCAGTACCAATCAATGACATGATGTCGACAAAAAGTGTCTATATGTGCACTTGAATAAAAAGGGATGTATAATAAACACATTGTAAATAAGTACCTGTGTATTTAACAAAGAACCTTTTGTAGGCATCATATCCGGTGTAACATTACTGGAGATGATTTGAACCCTGAGTTTTTGGTATATGTATTTACTTGTAGCAATGTTATTGCGAACAAGATATATTGATGATTCAAGTAAAAATTCCATTTTTGTGGACATTCTGATCTTAGAAAGGTGTTATTTAGTTGTTTGAATAACATAAATGCCCCCCAAAAGAGGTATCTGAAATCTTCTGGGCAATAAAATTTCCCTTTACTTGACACGGTTTCAAATAATGCTCCTATTCAGCTTTTGTGTAACAGTGGATATATATATATATGAATAGGACTTTTATCAAAAATAAAATAAAATAATGAATAGGACAATCTTCATTGCATTTAAAACATTCACCCAAAATAAGAGAAAGAAAAAGATTCTCTGTTCGAAGTTTTCCTCCAAGTGAGAAAGAAGACAGAAAAAATATATATTTTAATTTATAATGTTTGAATTTCCATGGCCGATCATACACGAACCTTCTCCTTCCTTAAAAAAACTAAATAAATGTACATTATCATCCAAAGTGGAAACAGAGACACAGAAGAAGAGACAAAAAAACAAGCAAATGTGTGGATCTTCTTAGGAAGACCTCTTTCCTTTCATATCTTCCCTTTCCAATTATATCTGGAGTAGAAGGGCTCTCTCTCCCTTTCTCTTTCTCTAATTCTCTCTCTTCTCTTCCTTTTTGCTCATCATCTGTGCAAAAGATTCTCTTTCACTTTTCTGCAAAAAGGTAAGCAAACTAAAATTTAGAAGAAAAAAAAAAAAGTTTATAGGTGTAGAAAGTAGAGCCAGAAATGACTTTTCCAGTTATTGCAGTTATCAATCAATCAATAACAACAAACAGTCTCATCCCAACTATTTGGGGTCAACTACAGAAATCATGTTCCACCATTCTATTCTATTTAGAACATGCTGTTAAATAACTATAAAAAATCAGGGTAAGTACCAAATGATTTTTTGCAATGGAGAACTGCCTCGTATATCGAGCCATCTATGTCATGCCAATCACCGGTCGAGTATGTTGTTCTTGGAGATGATTGTTGGGAACCACCCCAGCTTTTGACAACAACGGCCCGTACTCTAGCAGCATCTGAGTCCCGCACCTTTTGGTACAAGGGCGTAAAGCAACTCATATATTTCTGCAAGATTCTCTTGGAAGATCTCCGACACCTTCTCAGAAAAGGCCAATGATTTCTATGGGTTGAAAGCACAGCTTTTGAGGACTCCAAAGAGCTTGGCAAAGGAGCTGCAACTGAATCCGAGGCATCAAAAGCCTCCATCTTTGATGGGTTAAGGAAGAGAGGCATGACAAAGCCATTGGAGAAGAGCTCATCGGCATGGACAAGAGCAAGAGAAGGCTGAGCATTGGGAAAATCGAAATTGAAATCATGGGCATCTCCCAGGAATCTCTTTGAGGGTGTTGACCATGGGTCCATCTCTATGAAGGCAGCTTCATCGGATGCATCAAGGGAAGCCCGGAGTGAGCCTTCAAGGCTTTCAAAAGAAGAGGGTTTTATGTTTATTAACCAGCTGTAGGAGAAGCTTTCAATGGAGAGAGGTTGAGAGCTATCCATGGCTGCTACTGTTTCTAAGATAGGTGGTTGAGTTGGGTTTTGACAGGGAGAGAAGCTTGTAGTTATTTAAGGGGAAGATACACTACAGTAGTGTAGGACAATTACAAAGTTGCCCTTCATATGAAAGAGAATTTTCAAAAGGAAAGTGGGTGTCTTACTTCTTTTGTTAGGATGGAACAAGAAGGGTTAATATTAAGGCATTGGGTTACCATGTGGGGTACAAAGGTCCTTTGATTAATTCCAATATGTTTCTAAAGCTTATTTAAAAATAATAATAAGAAGAAGATCGATAGTTAACATTGTCTTTATGCCTGCAACAATTAAATAAACCCATGCTGTCCTTTTAACGCGTTCAATTCCCATCATCTTACTCTTCATTGGTGCTGTCATTGGTAAACTCTCAATACATAAGGTTTGAACAAATTTATTGATTACAAGTCTACAACCCAATCTTAATTTTTTACTTGGCCGCCCAGACTGAGGTTGTCCGTACTATTGTGATGTTACATCCTAACGGCTGCGGCACAAGGCTGGACTCAAACTAACACAAAATGAATTTTTTTTCCCACCATATTATATCTAACTAGTGTTCTAGAAGTATTTCCATAACATCTAAATATTGGGTGTTCTAGAAATATTTCTATAATTCATTTCTTGTCATTAATTTGTTATTATTAGGGATGGGTCCCTAACATGCTAAGGATATATTCTATACTTAAAATATTATAATACACTTTCTGTAATAGTATATTGCTTGGTTATAACTACTCCAACAACAAAAAAAAATGAATTGAAAAGATTTACAGCAACTAATTTAAATTAATATAAGGGTCTAGAGACAGATGCCCTCAAACATTTCCCTTGTTATGCTTTCTAATGAGATTAGCGAGACTTTGTGCTTATGATAATGCAGGCGTGCATGCACTGTAGACGTTACTTTTATATACTAAGCGTGGCTCCAGCTCCACAATCTCGTCACTTGGAAACAAATCCTTCTCAAAACCTTGGTCCCTTGAGGTTAGAGGTGTGGCTCTAATTTCCTAAATTGGGCTCCCAGAAAGGGAAGCAGAGCTCTCTCTCTCTCTCAATTTTCTGAGAATCCTCACTTAAAAGAGTTTTTTTATTTTTATCTCAAATACAAGGGTCTATGAATTCCTTCTGAGGACAACCAACTCATCTTCCTTAACAGGATAGATTAAGGGTGTTCCACTGTAAGGATTGTATCTACAATTCAAAAGCCATCGGGTAGGAATTCTCTTGCCACACAAGGATTATAATCCTAGGTCTAGAGACTTGATCTGTCCTATCAGTTCCTGAGCTTAAAAAATAAAATAAAATAAGATCAATCTTAAGGTTTTAATTCAACCTAAAGAAAACAATCCTTGCGGTCCTCAGGCGGATTACATCATGACCCAACAAAACAAATAGAGATGAGAAGTTGTTACTACCCTGAAATAAACTCAGTGGTTTTGTCTTTAATGAATTATCTTTCTCACCAAAAATAAATAAAAATGAAGAGAAGTGGTTAATGAATACAAGACACAGTAATCACATTATCTTAATTAAAAAAAAAAAAAAAAAAATCGCCACTGCCAACATGATGTAACTAACTCTCCTCCTAGCTAGACTGTCAATGATTTCCAATACAACAATCAAAAGCAAAATTCTGTCAACCTAAATATCAGACGTAATAAAGTAGATAGTGTTTACATCCAGTGCTGTAGAACTGGTGAAAAACCCGTTGATTACAAACTCTTTATTGGGATTTAAAAAGTAAAGCAGTAAATCATAGAGAAATATAAATCAAGAAATAAAGACATGGTTTACAATCCTAGCTGTAGAATGTCAATCTATTGTCATTTTGTGAACAAAAGATTCCAATCCAAGGGTTTTTGCATAGGGGAACAGACCCCAAGTATATTCCTCCCCCTCAAAAATGTCTTTTTTTTTCCCGAGCCACGTCACAACTTTTATCAATATGGAGCTTTCAGGCTTTTACATCCACTAACGGTCTGAGTGGCTGTAAAGTCGATTTTTAAGTTTTAGGGTCAGGGAGATTCGTGTCCTGTTCATGAAAAAATTGTACAGCTGAAGAGAGAGAGAGAGAGAGAGAGAGAGAGAGAGAGAGAGAGAGCTGACAAAGGGTTCTTGGAGTGGTCGGGTAAAGAGATGGACAGGAGCCATGGTTTCAAGGACAAATATCAGAATCGGAAAGCGACTGGTAACCAATTTGCCCCCACCCATCGCTCTCTTCTATGTTAGCTTTCAATCGAAAAACACGTAAACATGTCCCTTTGATTCATCGTCACTCATTCACACCCCTCTAAAGAGTCCATGCTTTCAAAAAAGCTAATAAATCATGGAAAGAATGTTTTTCCCATGAAAGATATCATGGCTCTGAGGAAAATCTAAAATGGGTACCATCTGGATTCTGGCAAAACCAATTTTTTAAGTGTGTAGACAAGGAAGACCATCATCCACTGTTAAAATGGAACACATGTACTGGTGCAAAGAAACTATTGATCTGGTTTTGGTTCTTCCATTTTTCAATCAACTTATTGATCCAGATCAAATTAGTTAGCAGGATATACCTTTTAAGTGGTGCATAACACACTACATGGTTTAATAGGGGAAACTGAAGCATTCTTCAGCAACAGAGAAATCATTAGTAAACAACATCACAGAACACATGTTCTCAAGAGTCAAGATGGGCCCTCAGCACCATAGTCTCTCAGAGGACAAAGGATCTTCTGCAATTAAAGAGGTGGCAGTCAAGTGGCAGCTATAGTCATTGCACGCCACGTGATAAAAAAAATGGCCCTACACATTTTTCTACCATGTGGCGTGCAATAAGTATGGTTGCCACTTAACCACACACTTTTTTAACTGCAGAAACCTGCTTTGTTACGAGACCAACTGGGTTGGCAAATGTCTGCAAAACGACACACATGTAGAAGGGTAAGCACACAGTAATTTCAGCTTTTTGAGGTAATACTTACTGTACAGAAAATGAATAGTCCCGGTGCCAACCTTAACCCATTTTGTCATCTATCAAAAACTTGGGACAGAATCAGTGATCATTTGGCAATTCCAGAGGATGTGCTATAGCATCGATGCCAACAGATTCCTTAATCGTAGCCATCACCACTCCAAGCAGATGAGTGGAGCATTAGCATCCCCTGTGCATTGAAATGTGCTAGAGCCAAGGCCACTGAGCTCAGCAGGATTGACTGATTGAGCACCATACAGGCATATAGTTTATGAAGGGACGGGAGACATAGGGTACACACTGAGATTACCAAAGCAGAAGAGGACCATTGCCACTGGGTCCCAAGCCACATTAATCGACTACTCAACACTCGATATGGTGACAAGTGTAGAGCGCAGAAGCAGTAAAATGTCAAGGTTAACCTGGGACAGCCCGGTTGACCAGGTGGAACATGAAGCACCCTAAGCTAACATCTAGTTCCCAACTCAGGCTGAACCTAAACCAATTGGGTGGAAGGGATTGGAACCTAGCAAGACAGTGATGGAGGATTACAATGTATGGCAAGAGGCTGTAAAGGGCTTGGCTTCTGTATGTCAGATTTTTTGCTTCAACCTGCCACATGCTTCATGGACCAGGAAAGGAATTATCCAAGACGATGAAGCAGAAAGAAGCAATCCAGAGGAGCATCACCTGTAGAACCAAATGAGTTTTCATTGCTTTTCCCTTGTCTTCCATTAATTTGCATAAACAAATTTTAACATCCAAGAGTGATTATTTTAACTAAAAGGAGGTTTAGTTCAGAAGAGATAATACTCAGTTCTTTAAAACCAATCAGAAGTCTAGGCCAAACGTACAATTAGTCCACAAAAACAGTAATAAGTTTATCAAAGAGTAAATTGAATCAAGCTCACCTACAATTGGCATGAAATGAGGAGCAGGTCTTCAATGAACCTTAATGGAAGAGTGACTGTTCTTTCCCGATAATGTTCAGTAGGGACAAGTGCAATTAACCTTTGCCCAGAAAAGGCCCAAACAACCACTTAACCCATCCAGCAGCCATACAAGAGAATGCTCCATCCACCAAGAGATTTCCGAACCACGAGCAAAACTGAACCCGTTGTTGGTAGATGTGTGACAGCCTCAATGTAAAGTGCACCAGAAAATTCCAACCTTCCAACTAAAAAATGTGTCTTTAGGTCACTACGCAATTTTATTGCCACTTGATTCCTGCCATAAGTATCCAAGGGTGACTGGAGCTTGATATCTGGTCATGTATTCCAAGAGGTCTCATCATAAAAAATAAAAAAGGTCAATACCACGTTCCCATGCTAGACAGCCCAAGCCGCTACCATTGCACCAAAGCAATGACCCTTCTCATCATAAAAAGTCAGATATGAAATATGCTTTACCAGAAGAATGGTCTCTGCTGTCAATTGTACCATCCAAAGTTTAGCAGGTATTCTAATAACTGCATCTGCAGCCTGAAACAGGATCAAGCCCAATAATGTATACACTTGACTCATAATAGAAATTCCCAACAACAATAACAATAAACAACAGCAACAACAAAACTTATCCCAACTACTTGGGGTCACCTACACGAATCCTGCTCCACCATCTAACTCTATCTAGGGTCATATCTGCCATTAAATTGCAAATGCCCATGTCTCTCCTCACTACTTCAACCCAAGTTAATTTTGTCCTTCCTCTTCTCTTTTTCACGCCTTCAACTTGCATCATCACTCCTCACTGGGGCAGTTATTGGCCTTCATTGAACATGACCAAACCATCTCAATTGTCTTTCAGTCATCTTATCACCTATTGGTGCTACACCTCTGCTCCCATGAATTAATTAATTTCTAATTCTATATTTTTTAGATTCTCTCCATCCCTTTCAACAACCTCATCTCAGCCACACTCATTCTATGTACGGTGTTATTTCTTGGCTGCCCAACATATTCCATAAAAATATGACTGGTATCTTGTAAAAATTTTCCTTCCAATTTTAATAGTATTCGTTTATCACACAGCATTCTAGATGCATCTCTCCACTTCAACCACCCTGCTTTAATTCTATTAGTAACTTCCTCCACAATATCTCCCTTCTTATGGATGATTGAACTGAGATACAAAAATGGTCACTTCAAGGTTTTTCTTGGTTATCAATCTTGATTACTACCTCATTATTACTCTTATTTTTACTTAAACTGTCATCCATAAATTCTATTTTAGTCTGGCTAAGCTTAAACGTTTTAATTCTAAATCATCCCCTCTTTGCCTTCATAATCTCCCTCTCTACCTTAACGATGTGGTCTCTCTGAGAGAATCCTTCCTCTCCCCTTAAGAGTTTATACAAACTTGTTCTGATACAAGCTGCTACAAATCCAACTTCCAATCATAGATTTCATTACAACTGTACAAGATCTACAAAGAATATTGATATTCAAAACAGAAGTATCAACAACCCCCTCGACCTCAAATACTTTCAAGAAGAATTACCTGTGGTTCATGCTGTAAAAGAAGAACAGAAAATGTCAGGCCCAGACGATAATGATCAATGTCCAAAGGATGATCCAACAGATGATTTATCAGAAGAGCAGGAGGCCATGATCTAGCAAATGTGTAGCCTGTGGATGCAGGATGAAAGGGTTAAAGTCAATAATGTTGAAGAAGACTTGGAGGATTTGAAATGAGAGTTTTGCTTGTTAGGGCGATTACGACAGAGAAGTAAATCAACTGTGGGGTTGTACACTTGTACTTTTATACTCACATTTAAAGATGAAACGGGTACAAGCAAATGGAATGGAGATGAACGAAACAGAGCACGGAGTATACATATTCCAATTCCACAATCATCTTGATATCCAACATGTTCTAGATGGCACTCTCTTGTTATCCAACATGTTCTAGATGGCACTCCCTGGTCTTTCAACGGGCACCTCCTTCTTTTAACAAGGTGGAGACCACAGGTAAGTCTTAAAGAATTAGTTTTCATGGAAACTAATTGTTGGGTTAGAATAATGGACATACGTCTAGAGAAATACAAAAAGTCAGTGGCCAAAGAATTGTCAAATAAGTTGGGAGAATTAAAGGGATACGATAGTAGAGAGGAACTTGTAGGTAAGTACATGTGAATAACATTTGATTGAAACTCAGTTACCTCTATGACCGCATCTCAAACTAATCAGAGATCATCTTCCAGATCTCGAGTTGCCACTGGTTTATGAAAAAATCCCAAACTTCTGTTTATTCTTATGGGTTACTAGGCCATGGAGTATCAGCATGTTAGTCGTACTTTGGAGACAAAAATAAGGGAGTAAAGAGTAGACATAAGTCAGAAAAGAAGAGGCTTTGGAAGCCATATGCGTCTCAAGTCTACAAGCAAAGTCAATAATCAACCATATAATACCCCAAGCTCAGAAATCAAATTGCCACACTAGTTGATAGCCACCAGTAACATAGAGAAAATCCCTTCAATAACGAGCTAGATGGTCATGGCAGAGAAGAAGGTGAGTCAAATCATCTCTGGAAAATACAGAACCAACTCGGACTGACTCACCAGAGTACCAACTGAGTTGCCCCAACCTAGGCATCCAAAATGGAAGGCAAATAAAAAATGGCAAAAACATTCAATGCCACTGATTTGGAAACCTGGATGAGCGCTCGTACCTCTCTCCAATGGCTCTTTGAAGAGGCATATATGGAAAACATAAATGCAAGAAACCAAAAAAATTCCTTACAAAGAAGCCCCAAATTGGCGAATCCAACAAGTTTCAGAAGGAGAGATTACAGCTTGGTTTTTAGAAAGGGGGGGGGGGGGAATTGACATAATGGAGGAAGATTCACCTTCCTTCTTGAACCTACTCAACTGTTGGCCTTGCAAAAAAGGAATCCAAATAAAGGAATTAGAACAAGAATCCTTAAACCTTCCAAAGGAAGGAGATGAGGTTGAAGGGGTGATGGGTGACCATAAAGGGAAAGGGATTTATACCCCTCCCAATAAAAAATTACATGAATGCCCTTTCATTCCCAAATAATAACAAGGGTGACCCTGAAACCTCTGGGCCAAAAAATTTATGCCCAATAGGGAAGATTCATCCCATGCTGGTGGACCACCAAAGCCCATTTGCAAAATCAATGGATATTAGTGATACGGAAACTGAATCGGGTAATAACAGGGCCAAGCTGGGCTAGATCAAATTAATTCCTCGTCAAATTCAGCTCTAATTCCTTACCAATTCCAAAGTCAAAACCTGAACACAGAGGGAAATACAAAAGTTATGAGCAAGGAGCATCGAACAAAAATAAAGAAATCGATTTGCATATGAATCTAGCAGAAAGGAATAAATAAATAAATAAATGAAGGGTATCACAATTGCTGAGGAACTAATAATGCCTCCAAAAAAAGAACAAGAAAAGAGGAAGGGAAAAAGGTAGAAGAAACTAGAACAAGTAACTCTCCACAAGTATAGCTCTCTTACTCAAATTTCTAGATAAATGCAAAACAAAGGAAAGGTATATTACTATGTTCCATTGATATTCCGGCTTGGATTTTATACACTGACCCTATCCTCCTCTAACCTCTGCCGAGGGTCAAACAGGCGGAAACATCAGTGCCGAAAGTGATTTACACTTTTTTGGGGCGTGCGTAAATCACTTCTAATGCTGATGTGACTGCCCCTTGACCTCGGCGGAGTTTAGCATTGGCGTAGAAAATCCTCACCGTTGATATTCTCAACTACAAAAAATTTAGATGGAAACTAGATATACTATGCTCTCTTACATGTTATTATTTGCAATTAAACAAAGGTAGTAGTAGAAAATCTTGCATATCTATATGCATAGTATTATCATTGCTATTTTATATGCTCTGAATTATCTGCAGACATACCCTAAAGAATTTTTTTTTAATATAATTACAAAGAATAAATGGTTTCAGGTTGTTGTCCCTCAATAGCCCCAAGTAGCCCAATGAGACTAATGTCTTGGAACTGTCAAGCAATCGGACAATCCTTGACATCTCATGAGCTTAAAACTCAAATAAGAACAAGAAAACCCAGATATAAGCTTCCTATCTGGGACAAAATGCCAAAGCAAAGATTTCAAAAAAAAACAAGGATAAGTAATTTGTGGAATACATATAGTATTAGTGCAATAGGGATAGCAGGAAGGTTATCTCTTATGTGAAAAAAGAATAAAGATTGTACAATTAAAGAGTCTTGTAATGGGTACATATTAGTAGAAATAAATGAAGTACAAACACAGCATAAGTGGCATAGTATGTTCATTTATGGAGAACCAAACAAGGTATATAATACAAAAAAATTCTAAGACAATTAGAGGAGAAAATTAGAACTATAAGAGGCCCCCTTATTTGTATAGGTGATTGGAATTGTATTTGGAACCCGGAAGATACAATAGGACAATCAATACAAAACTAGGAAATTAGAGAGGGCTAGGAATGTATTATATGAAATGAGACTTATGGATATGAGATTTTCAAGACCACCATTTACTTGGATAAAGACAATTAACATTAGTATAGTTAAAGAAAGACTGGATTAGAGGGGGGGGGCAAGTAATATACAATGGAAGCTGATGTATAAAAATGCAAAATTAGAGAATCTTGTTCCACTAGGATCAGATCATGCTCCAATAGTGTTAAACTTATATTCACAGAAAGAATACCTACCTAAACTTTTTAGATTCGAACGGACATGGACTGAGGACAATAGACGTAGAGAAACAATAGAGAGAGCAGATGGACAATACCTTGTCCAGAAACACAATGGAACAAAACTGATGAGAACATGGGAGCAAGGTGGGACCCACATACGGCCTTGGTGGGGTCCACACATGAAGACACAAGAAAGCACACAAAGGAACACACGAAGACACATGATGGAGTCTTTAAGAGTTATTTCACTGTTTTACTTAATAGTTTATGAGTTATTAGATTATAGGACAAGAGGGTCATTTTAATTTTTTGTTTTTGGGTATTTATGTAATAAGACATTATTATCAATGATATTTTAGTAATTTTAGAGAGCCAACAAGTCAAAGTGGGACTTTCTAAGAGTGTTGGACGAAATTCTCTAGAAAGGCTTGATTTTGGTTGTTTTTATTTTTAGAAAGTAAAGTTTTTAGTAGTTTTGATTTCAGGAAATTCTTAGGTATCAAGTAAGCTAGTAGTTTAAGAGTTTATAAGTTGGTTTTTTGCTCTCCATAAGTTGAACTCCTCTTCTTCTAGTTTTAAGAGACTTCAAGTCCTTGGTGCCTAAGGCTTGGCTTGGTTAGTGATTTCCTTAAGGTACATCCTATCTTCTCATCTTCATCTTCTTTACTTATTTCTCTGATTTTTTTTATTACCTTCTTGTTACCCACATACCATAAATACCTTCTTACACCATCATCTTCATCCCTACAAGCTCCTACACCTGTTGGCCAATTCCCATCCATCTCTTTACCCCTCTCTATACACCCCATATCATCCCGCTCAATCGGTTCCATCCAAATCCCAAAAAAATTAGTAAAGCCTATTCAAGAAACCCAAAATTCTTTGTTGTCCTTAATTTTCCAGTAAGTATTAAGGTTGTTTTTTGACTATTCAAAACATAAAGCCCCATAACCTAATACTCATACGGTTAAATGGATTTCATAGCCTTTGATTTCATTTAAAAGAAATCTGTTTCTTAGCCCCAAATTTACATCTAAGGACACTTGCATCATCATCATTGAACTTGGATAGATTTATTTGTTTGAAAGCTGAAGCAAGGTACCTTGCTTCAAGGCATATAAACTTATACTGGAATTTTTTTGTGCCTTCTAAATATTTGAAAACTTGTCTAAGAGAATTTTGTGATTTGTGCTACATCACTTTCCCTTCTATTTTTCAAGTGGCTTGCAAAAGAGATGGGTCAGCACAAAAGCGTTATATCTAAAATGACGAAAGGATAAGCTGGCATCTTCACCTTAGAAGAAATTTGAATGATTGGGAGATTGGGGAGACTGCTACTCTTATAGAAGTTTTGCAGGCCATGAAGATAAACAACACAGATGAGGACCAAAGGGTGTGGAAAGGGATCAAAGTGGAATGTTTTCTATTTCGTCATTCTATGAAGCATTGAACCAAAATGAACCAGTTAGATGCCCTACTGATTTCTTGTGGAAGTCAAAAGTTCCATCTAAGGTGGCTTTTTTCGTGGGGGTGTTGTATCACGGAAAGCCCCCTACTCAAGATCTCCTTCTAGCTAAAGGAATTCCTCTTGTAAACAAGTGTTGTATGTTCCCTCAAGAGGAGGAATCTTGCGATCACCTCTTCTTGCACTGTGAGTATACTTTCAAGGTTTGGGGTTGATGTATGCAGATGTTTAACAGGTGTTGGGTGCAGCCTTCATTGGTTCATACCTTGATATGCGAATGGAGCTAGGCTAAAGTGATTAGGTCACAAAGAAAGAGGTCATGAGATTTGGAGATGGTTGCCATTTGTTGTTTGTTGGTGTCTATGGCGGGAATGAAATAAACGGAATTTTGAAGACTTTTGGGTGGCAAATGATCCTATTTGTAACAAGATTATTTCTCTCTTTTTCTCTTGGAGTTGCTTATCCCCGTCTTTCTCTAATATTCAGTTTCAGGATTGAGTCTAATGGGATACTATTGTATTCGGTTAAGGTGGCCCCGTTAGGGGTCTGTATCTCTCATGCATAGCTTTCATTGGGACTCATTCTTAATATATTACCTTATTTATCAAAAAAAAAAAGTTTATTTGTCATCCACCTCTAGAGGTAGGGATGTAGGGTGCTTAGAGTGAGATCTTTAACAGTTATGAATAAAGCTCTCCTTACCAAATGCTTTGTGGCTTTAGGAAAAAAAGGGATACGTTATGGAGAAAGATCATTGAATCTAAATATGGAGAACAAGATAGAGACTGGGATAGCAAAGCTCTGGAAGGGGCTTATGGGACAGGCCTGTGGAAAGGAATATCAAAGAGTTATGAATATTTCTTTAAGTTTGTCTTATTTAAGGTGTTCAATTGCAAGAGGATGACCTTCTGGACTGATTCGTGTTGTAGTCGTATTCCATTGCTAAGAATGTACCATAATCTCTTTAACTTAGGGACAATCAAGAAATACATGACCAGGTGCACAGGGTTTTTGTTCTTAGAACTTACACTTTAAAAGGAATGTCAATGATTGGGTCTTTGATACAGAACAATAGCAAAGATACCAAAACTTGATGTAGCATATTCCTAAATTAATGCGGAAGCAAATAGAATTCAAGAATTGAAATTGAAACACTCAAGTAGCCATAAAATAGAGGAAATCAAGAAATAGAATAGAGGTTAGAATGAAATAGAACTGACAATAAGAAGAGGGGGGAGAGAAAGAAGCCCAAAGGGCAATTCTAGAATTTCCTAGGCAGAACCTACAAAATTATCAAAATACCCCTATTAGGTGTCAAAAACTTACAAAACTTTCTAGAGATTTTTTGACATTCACAAGGGTTCTACAGTTAAAATTTCAAGTCAAATGGACAAGATTTGGATAGTGAAATTATATAAAACATCAGTCCCACTTGAAATTTGAACTAGAACACACAAAAATCAATAAGCATATTTGAAATTAAAGAGAGAAAGAAGGGGGATTAAGATGGAAAAGAGTGGGTGAGAAGATAAAGAAGATGATGGAAGAAAGAGGGAGGGTGAGGTGGATACTCATGAGTGCACTAGGGTGCTACAACCCACGAGAAGAGGAGGGGAGCCTTAGATGAGGCGTCACCCTATGGCGAAGGAGATACCAGGCCCACGACCTACCTTATGAACACCCAAATCTTCAAAAACTTGTTTACTATTCACTGATTTTATTGAATGACTTTGGTGCCTTTAGATAAGCTTACAAGTTTTAATAAATAGAAAACATAAAATTAGAAACTTGATAACACCTAAACTTGTTACACTTACTAAAAGACAAAACTTGTTGAACGAGTTTTCCCATATCTAATAATTGCTAAAATCCCAAAATTTCATATACTAAAATTGCCAAAAAACATGGAGATACCTAAGCTGTTAACCAGCCACGTTGTGGGGCCCATTATGTTGAATTTAAGTCAATTTTCATCACTTGTTGATATTTCTCTAGTAATTTGGTCACAACTTTCCCAAATCACCTCAGATTTGTGCAATCTTGGTCTCATTAGGTAGGTAATTGAATAACCTCTCTAATGATTACCAAAATCAAGCCAAAAGGGCAAGTTTTGACCTTTGAAAAAGTTGGTTAAACTTCAAAAACGGGATTAGCTTAAAATCCTAAACTAACCTTGAAAATAAGTCCTAATCTACCCTTGGCACTATTGGCCTTATTACAAAAATAGCTCGCCATTCTTACAATTAAAATAACTCATACATGACCCAAGAATTGAACCTTGCTCTCTTGTGTGGTAGCACATACAAGAGTATTTTTTTGTTGTCCTTGTCAATCTTTTAAAAATAATAATAATTGGGAAGTGGATGAGGTTTCTAGGCGGCTGTTTAGAGATAGGAACGGTGTTGATAGAAGACTCTGGAATGGGAGTCCTAATGGTTCCTTCTCTGTGAAATTTTTGTTATTTTTTATTGATGTAGTTTTGAGAGATTCGTTTCCAGTGAAATTTATGTGGAAGTCTAATGTTCCCTCAAAAGTGGCATTTTTCTTATGGCTGGTCTATTGGAACAGAATAGTGACAGTGGATTCTCAAGAGGAATTTCTATGCCGAATAGGTGTTCAATGTGCTGTCGTCAAACTGCATCAGTAAGCCATCTCTTTATCCATTGTGAAGTGGCTGTCTCTTTGTGGTATGTCTTTCTAAACCACTTTCAAATGAAGTGGGAGACTCTGAGGTCAATGTTAGATCTTATATCGCTTTGGAGTGCTGATTTGGGAAGGGCTTTGTCTGAAATAGGAAAGGCCATATGGAGATTTGTTCCTTTTTCTGTTTGCTGGTGCTTATGGAGGGAGAAAAATACCAGAATCTTTGAATATTTTGTTGGCCAAGTGGGGCAAATTCAAGACAAAGTAATGGCTATGATGTTTGGATGAGCTTTTTATACCCAGAATTTTTAAGGGGTGAAGTACCAAGATTGGTTATTTGATTGTGAAACTATTGTATTTAAGTAACTGGGTTGTTCAGGCGTGGGGTCGTCTGAGGGGATGGGGTGGAGATTGTATTTTTCTTGCAGTTTTTTCCCTGATCTTTCCATTTTCTCTCAATAAAATTATAATTACTCTTCAAAAATAAAATAACTGACTCATAATTCATTTCTGACCCCTTGTTTGATAGCCTGACTGTAGTGATGTTTGTTATTGTAGATCTCAATTCCAAGGTCTTCCTTATAATATATATTCAATGCAATTGCTACTTATTGAATCAATCCAAATCCAATCCTAGATGCCAAAAAAGGGGAAACCTCATAAAAGAGGTGCATACAGAGGGGGGTTCTTATCCTCTTTTGTCCTTTCTTTTTACTGTTTATTCTATCTTGTCTGGGGTTTCTTCCACGGGCATCTGTAGAGGTAGGTCAAGTGCACTGGTGGGTTTCTTAGGTCTTTACCTAACTCCTTCACTTGCTTTTACTCTATAGAGATTTCTAGACTGTTGTGATCATCTCTGACATGGTAGTGTTTGACCTAGGGTTCTCCAAAGTAGAACCTTCAAATAGTGGGAGCATAAATATTTATAACATCTAGTGACACAATCACGTGCTTAGTCTTGTATGATCTACATACTATCCATCGACAAACTGAAAAATAGTTACTTTTCATGTATACAATGTAGAGACTGAATGTATATAACATTTTTTATTTTCTTGATCTGCTAAGCATGGTACTCTCAACTTCACAACTAGTGAAAATACCCATGAGATGGCAGAAATATTACTTATGTTCATAAATAATATTCCTTCTTACTGTATAGAATCATGTTGAATAAAGCTGAAGGTGAGGGTAAGGAACCATTGAACGAGCAGGCAGTAGCCAACATATATGGCGCCATGAGGTCTGATATCAACCAACTTCACTCGAAAATTACGGAATTGGAGATGGAAGTGAGTGAGCATTCTTTGGTGATCGGAGCTATACAGCCACTAGATCCATCCAGGCGATGCTATCGGATGATCGGAGGTGTGCTGGTGGAAAGAACCATAAGGGAGGTCATGCCAGCAGTCCAGCGCAATAAGGAAGGTCTTGAGGAGGTGATTTCTCGGCTGAATGAAGCCTTGGACAAGAAGAAGAAAGAAGTTGCCGAGTTTGAGGAAAAATACAAAATCAGGATAAGGAAAGCCGACAATGAGGTGAAGGATGATGGAAGCCGGAAGGAAGGTTCTGCTCAGGGAGTTCTTGTAGGCCCTGCCAATGAATGATCAATCTTGTGAGCTTTATTTTATGTTATGCATGTTTTGTGTTGTGTGGGGATTTTGTTTGTGTCTTCTCATGTTACTCTTGATATCATAGATGTTCTAAAATTGGTGTTTTGGTCAATGGATTTACCCTGAATGTGGATGATGCACTTTTAGGATTGCTCTCTGCAAACAGATTGTATTACGTAGTGAGGTTGATAAGGAATTAAAGAAAGAAAAGTTGAGTCATGAGGTAACTGTGCCGACCCCCACCAGGTATTGAGTTTATAAACTTTTGTACAGACCTCCACACACAGGTATTGAGTTTATAAACCGTCTCTCTTTAGTAGATGTGGTCGATCAGCTATTTTATGGGTTTCCTAAAGATCTCATATGTGAAATAAAGGACTGTTGCCATCCTTTCCTAACATGCAACATTGCACAGAAGATTGAATGGTTGTTTCGTGTTTTGAGCATAAGCAGCAAATACTCTTTATGGTAGTGTTGCCCGGGCTGCAAAGATCTGCTTGTATGACATGTACAGTTTAGGGCTTGGAATTCAATTTTAGGCAGTTCACCCTTTTTGAACAGTGATTTGGCCAATCCATACCATTCATATTACTTTTCTAGCCTTTTCAAGCCAAGATTTTGTTGTTTAGTAATGGCAGGGGCCGCGCGAACGCGTACCCCCTCTACCACAAATTATGACGTACACTCTCCCACTTGGGGAGATGTTAGGCGGGCGCCCCTCCTAAGTGCAATGGAGGCCGCCAACCTAGGCCATGGGCCCTAATGATCACCCATTGACCCCGTCCAGGTAAGTATGTTAAATTTTCTGTCTCTTCTCACATTTGTAGCGCTACCTTCTCTTTTGCTGGTTGATGTTTATCCGATGTGGGACTAAAAACTAAACTCCTTTCATGAATCACACGTAGAGATATCTAATGCCAAAGCTTCAAAAAAACAGGTCACACACGTGGCACTCATGCATGGAGACAAAACGGATGGGTCCCTAAGTCTGGATCCAACAGTGATTCAAAAACACATCTGACTTGGGCCATCTGAAGCGGACTAGTATCCACTGCACCACCTTATGGTGTGCCACGGTGAGCCACAGACAAAGGGGGTGGGGGCCATACACTTTTGCAGGGCCCCACCTCCCTTTTTGTTTGTGGCTCACCATGGTGCACCGTAAAGTGGTGCAGAGGATACGGCATTAGAAGCTGTGATTCAACAATACATTTATATGAAGAACTCCACAATCGGTTGAACCATAGTTTGAGTAATTGAAAAACCTCATATTAGATGATACTGAGAACCTTTACGAGGACATCAATAGGTTTTAACACAAGAGGATTGTGTTTATGTACGAGGCCCCCTTGTACTCTAACCTCCACTAAGGGTCAGGCCGGGCACATCAGCAGCAGAAGTGATTTACACACCCCCAAAAAGTGTGTGTAAATCACTTTCAGTGCTGATGTGTTTGCCCCCTTGACCCCTAGTGGAGGTTAGCATACAAAGGGGAAAGCGGACACAATCCTCCCTCTTTGCAATAGTATTATATTCCCAGCTACCATAAACTTTTATGATTGCACAGGTGGCTTGAGTGCCCATATTCATTGATATGATCTCCTTGAGGATTTGGTGCAACCCCTTAAAAATTGCTTAAATTCCACCCTATATCAGGGGCAAACACATCAACACTGAAAAACGATAATCACCACCCAAAAAGTGTAAAATCACTTTGTCCGGCACTGATGTTTCCACCTGTGATGCAAGACAGACCTTAGACACTTTTTAAGGGGTCGCACTAAATCCCAGCTGGTTCGATTGATGGACTCTCCATCTTGGGGAGCCCAGGATTTGGTGCACCCCTTAAAGTGCCCCTAACATCCCCCCGTATGTGGGGACGCATCAGGTCAAAAAGTTATTTACACCCAACCTAATGTGTCCCCCTGCATGTAAGGTGACGCTAGGGACACATTAAGGGGGTGCACCAAATCCCAACCGCATTTTTATCACCTTGGTTTTGATGTGACCCCTTAATGAACAACCAATGTCCACCCTACATCAGGGGTAGACGAGCTTAAATTTTATACGCTGTTCCCTAACTTCCGTTGAGGGTCAACAGGCGGAAACATCAACGACAAAAGTGATTTTCACTTTTTGGGGGCGAGTGTAATTCACTTCTGATGCTGATGTGGCTGCCCCTTGACCTCAGTGTTTTCTACACCGAGTAAAAAAGCCTCACTGGGGGCAAACACATCAGCACCAAGAAAGGAATTTACACTTTTCGGGCTGATGTGTCCACCAATGATGCAAGACAGATCTTACTCGTTCACTAAGGGGTCATATCAGATCCTGAGGACATTTTTATGGGTACCTATTTTTTCATTTGAAAACTGTTTTTAAAGTTTTAACCTTATGCACCCATCCTTTGTGTGGACACTGTGACACAAATTTCTGGACAGAACATTTGTTCTTCAGGGATTTTAAAATATCCGACCAATTTTTTTTGGGCTATTGACACTCTGAAAGTTATTGATGGTGTGTGGTTCCATTAGCCCAGAAATAGCGAACTTTGATCGAATTTGCCATGCGTGTGCCTCGTACACGGGGGAATATCACCTGCGCCGACCCTCTTTGTGAGACGTCGTGAGACAAGACAGAGGGGAAGTATCATTTCACT
>JAOXJP010262415.1:0-35455 GCA_025762735.1 Platanus orientalis
CATACACAAGCCCACATATAAACCAGTTTGACAGGTTTTTACATCACATACTTCACATCACTAACATAAGCCCACATATAAACCTGTTGGGCAGGTTATCACATCACATACTTCACATCACTAACATAGGCCCACATATAAACTTGTTGGACAGGTTTTTCACATCACATACTTCACATCAATTTCATATTGGTCATTAAGACTTTCACGTCACATACATCACATGTCTTTTAAACACAACTCACTTTTTTAGGTTTCAACTATAAAACTTCACATTACCTTAACCATCAAGGGCGTTCTACACAATCACATGCATAATACATAGCACAACACATCATAGAATTTATCAAATCACAATTTATCACATATCTTCACAAAAGTATGCATGGATGCATATTTGACTTTCTAACAAAACCCATCTTTCAAAATATCTTCTTTTCTTTTCAAAACTAATGTTGTCTTTTGTAAAAACACATAATAAATACATGCTGAAATCACCTTGCAAAATAGAGATTTTTCTTGGTCCATCTAAGAATATTTTCTTTTAAAAAATAATGAAATAACATGAATGATTTTGATGCTTGTAAAAAATTATGTATGACATGGTATATTTTCATCAAAACTTATAGGAACTAAACATAGATTCTTATAACTATCAATCAAAATTTGTCAAACATGTAACTTTAAGTATTAACTTAAAATCATGCATCAAACATGAAAAAACAATAAACAATTTACAACACTTATATAATACAAGACTTGTGCAACCAAATGCATAGAGTAGATCAAAAACTTTCAAAATATTTACTCTTTCTATGAACTTATGAGACAAAATAATAGATCACTTTTGAAAATAGATCTCTTCATTAGGGAACTCTAAGATCTTAAACAAAACAAGGAAACATGTAGGTTTCATATCATTACTTGCAGAGAATCATAAACTTTCAAACTTAGCTTTTTTATCAAAGAACTTCTAAGATCCTAAACAAAAAATGAGAAAGAAATATATTTTGCATCATTACTTACACATATTTCTTATCAAAATACTTCTAAGAACCTAAATAAAATAGGAAAACATATATGTTCTGTAAAGTTACTTGCACAAATTTATTATCAAAATATTTTTATGAATCTAAACAAAACAATAAAACATGTATGTTTTGTAAAGTTAATTTCCTTTTATTGTAAAAAATCGGATTCCCAAAGCTTGTTGTGTTCTTTCCTCTTTTCCTCTTCCAAAATCCCTAAAGTTTCCTTTAAACCCTATCTTTCTCTTTATTTTCCCCCCCTCATTTGTTCTTTTCATTTTGGTGTAGAACTAGGTCTAGTTCTTATGCTTATATAGACCCTAGGGAAGTCCTAACGTGATTGGGCAACTTCTAAATACAAAAACTTCAAAATTTGGGGGTTTCTAAAAATTTTCCAGGAACCCAAATCAATTGGGCTACCCCACTCCAATTAATCAAACTACCCCGATTGATCGGGCCTTGTCTACTTGACCTGCTTACACTAAAACACTTATAACTCTCTTATATGGACTCAGGTTTGCTCATCGTTTATTTTGTTGAAAACTAGACTGCAAGAACTTTCTAATGATATAAAGTTTTCTCACTAATTCTTCCTACATTTGTAATGGTGTATCTCTAAAGTTATTTCAAATTAGTTGACCCATTAGCATGGACACTTTGTGGGAAAATGATTATATCTTCCTCTAGAAAACTCATTTTCACTCACCGTTTATGAAATTGGAAAGTAAACTTCAAGATATTTCTAATGGTATATAGTTTTATAGCTAATTATTTCTAAATTGCTATAGGTTTAACTTTAAAGTTACCTTAATTCTGTTGATTTAGATCATACCCATCAGTATAGACACCTAGTTGAAAAAATGTCATAACTTCTTCTAGGAAACTCGAAATTACACACCGTTTGTTGCATTAGAAAGTAGACACAGATATTTCCAATGATATAAAGTTTTATCACTAATTCCTCCTAGGTTTATACAAGTTTGCCTATAAACTTGAACAAGTTCATAAGTCATTCAATATGCACTCAAATTATACTATGTATAATCTAGGTGCGAGTTCTCATACGTATTGACTCTTTATATTAGTCCATTGATCTCTTTGGTAGATTTCATTTGATTCATGATAAACCATGATGAATTGTGCTAATTCTATTGATCCTCATGTTACTACATTACACTTTGCATCATGTGATAATTTTTTATGGTATGAGCATGTTGTCCTTGGCATGGTTTACTCTAGTATTTTCATGAGGCATTGTATTTGAATTTCTACATGAGTTTTTAAAGAACTTGAGATACTTGGTTTTTTACCTTTATGGTAATTAGTATAAAATGATTTTACATTCATGAGCACCCCTTATGTCCTTAGTTTTGGGTTAAACATCTTCACTTGCATCTTGGCATTTGATCTCTTACATGTGGTCTACTTCTTCATTCTTTTGGACTCTTCATAGGATAGGACATGTGGATATTTTAAATGACATACTTATGTAGTATCTACTCTATTTTATATAAGCATGGCTTTGGTATTTGGTTTTGGATGTGAGGATTTGATATGATACCCCTATGCAGGAACATACCCTTCTTGGGCTCGAAGACCCCTTTGTGGGTTAACCCTAGTAGTCCAATATTTATATGTCTAGTCATCGGGATTTATAAATGGTTCCATCAAGTACCTAATCATTGGGTCACATCAATTGGTGAAGACGACCCTAGTGGTCCAATATTGTCATGCTTATTCACTGGGCTTTATTAATGGTGTCATCAGGTACCCAATCACTGGGTCACATCAATAGGTAAAGATGATCCTAGTGGTCTAATATATGCATACCTAGTCATCGAGCTTTATAAATGGTGCTATTAAGTACCAATCACCAAGTCATATTAATAGGTTAAGACGGCCCTAGTGGCTCAATATATGTTATATGATATGCTATGTTAGAGTCCCTTATGTGGATTATGCGATATGTTTTGTCAGAGACCCTTATATGGGTTATGTGTTTTCTTTTTTCAAAGACCCTTACATGGTTGATATGTTTTAGATTTGTCGAAGATCTTTTCATTGTTTATTTTCACATGGTTTTGGTATTTGATAGAGACCCTTATATGTTGGCATGTGGTATATAGTACTTGGCATGTAGCATATAGTACTTAGCATGTGGCATATAACATGTAGCATATGCATGATCTGGCTTGGTTCACTTTGGACACTCTTATGGTTATCTTGTGACATTTGCATACTCGAATCATAGTAAGGATACATATTTAGTATATTTGATGCACTCGCATATCTACTTTGATTCCTTACTCTATCATGATTCTTCCTATTCGCTATTATAAATATCTTTAGTTTCCTTTGTGTGGAATAAAATGCATACCCTTTCGTTGAGCCCATCAAGCTTATCCCAATTGACACCCCCTTATAGATGAAGACACAGAAGACAGGGATTACTAGGAGTCATCGAGAAGATGACGAGGTGAGAGTCTGAATGGGCACCTAAACCCGGAGACTTTTCTTTTGGTTTACATTTCTATTGGACACTGGACTTAAGACATTATATTCATTTCAGTTTGGATTTGTATTGCTTGCCATTGGAGGCATTATTATGGATGTAGACTTTGTACTTCTTTATTAGTAATGATAGATATAGATTATTTTTCTACTACACTTACTTTGGATTATGACTGTTTTTACTATTCTGTTATGATATTTTTGGTTTAAATGAACTTAAATTAATGTAAAAAAGGAAAAAGATGATCATCTTATATAGTACGTGATGTGAATAAGTAAAAGGGTTGATGACACACTCCAAGCTCGTTGGTCTCTATGTTATGAGAAACGGATTCGAGGCGAGTCATTCCCATGTCATGGATCCAGACCTGGCCCACTATATGGCCTATGGATTCTAGTTGTGATAACAAGAGGGCACGAAATATTCCAGTGATACATCTCTCAAAGCCAAGTAAATCAAAAATCAAATAAGTGGACCATATCAAGCAGATCGAGCCCAAACCCACTTGGACGGACCCCATTATCCAATATTTATGACATGGAATCCAACCTAAAGGAGACAAAGAGTCTAGAGAATTGTGTCAAAGGTCAACAAGGTACATCCTCATCAAATACCAACTTACAGAAGGTCTTACATTGGCCCTTATCTAAAATGTTTAGGGCCCAAATAAGCCCAGCTCATACTCACTAAGATTCACGAAGGGGAATGTGGAAACCATGTTAGAGGAAGGTCCTTAGCCCATAAATCCATGACCTAGGGATACTACTGGCCCAACATACAGAAAGAGGTACAATAGGTTGTCAAAAAGTGTGACAAGTGTCAAAGCTATGCATTGATGACTCATCAACCAACCCAAGAGCTCAAGACTATCACTAGCCCTTGGCCCTTTGTTCAATGGGGACTTAACATAATTGGCCCATTTCCAACCGCCCTAGGTCAGAAATGATACCCCTTATTGGCCATAGACTACTTCACTAAATGGATAGAAGCAGAAGCCTAAGCCAAAATAAGGGAGATAGAGCTTAAAAACTTCATTTGGAAGCACATAATATGTAGATTCAAAATCCCATGAGCACTGATCATTGACAATGGATAACCATTTGATGGTAGGTAGTTTAGAAACTTTTGTGAAGAACACAATATAGCCAACTGTTACTCTACAACTAGATATCCTCAAGTAAATGGCCAAGCAGAGGCATCAAACAAGACAATATTAGATTGCCTCAAAAAACTTTTGGATGCAACTAAAGGAAGATGGGCCAAAGACCTATCGGGAGTATTATGGGCTAACCATACTACCAAAAGATAGGCCACAAGAGAAACACCTTTTTTCTTAGTATATGGCATGAAAGCTATCATACCAACTGAAGTACAAGAACCTACACTACGAATTATTGTTATAGATACTTCAAGTAATGAGCATCATTTGGCTCTATGTTTAGACTTACTAGAAGAAAATAGGGAAAAAGCTCAAGTCAGGATTGCAGCTTACCATCAAAATCTCAGAAAGTATCACAATCAAAAGATTAGTAAGAAGGAATTTCAATAAGGAGAACCAGTCCTTAGAAGAGACTTCGAGAGCATTAAGGAGTTGGGCCAAAGCAAGATGGGCCCAAACTGGGAAGGGCCCTGTCTAATCCAAGAAAAAGGAGATCTAGGGGCGTATAAACTCCAAACATTAGACGAAAGATAGCTCCCTAGACTATGGAATGTAATTCATTTAAGAAAATATCATCAATAAAGTACTATTCATCTCTTTATTCATTTTATTTTATCTTTTCTAGAAAAATATTAAAATTGGGGTACAAAGCCCAAAAACTAACTTAAGGTTGAGAAACAGGCTCTAGTCTGGTTAGAGAAAAAGTCCTGAATCGAATAGCTAGGCACTCTTAACCATAGAAACATCAAAAATAGCCCTATCGGGTCAAGAAAAATAGCCCTTAGTCTAGTTGGAGCAGAAGTCCTAGAATTGAACAACTAGGAACTCTTGACCATGGTAGCAGCAAAATAGCCCTTCTAGGTCAGGAAAAATAAGCTCTAGTCTAGTTGGAGCAAAAATCCTATAATCAAATAGCTAGGCAACCCTAATTTTGAGAGCAACCCTCCCACATTAAAAAATTAGCTTCGTTAAGTGGAGCAAGATAAGCCCTACTAGCTAGGTACAAAAATTAGCTTTGTTAAGTGGAGAAAATAGAGAGAGAGAGAGAGAGACATCAAGACTTTGCAACAAATATGCAGTCATCCTTATGGAAATCAAAAGTCTCATCTACATAGGACACCCAGTTGGGTCCATGCCCATCACAACATCAAGAATTTTGCTTACAAACCAAATAGTCAACCACCACATGCTCAGAAGGAAAAACTCAACTTTTTTATTCAAAGAAATGAAAGATTATGAGCCATACGAAAGATACAAGAAAGGGAACAACTCATTCTTCACGACTATACATTTGTCATCAATTATACCATTAAAGAAACCATTTACATATTGTGGACATTGGGGATTCGGGAGGTGGGGGGGAGAGGGTTGCTAACCCTTTGGGTGGGTTAGGCTTTGTTTGGAGTTGCCACCAACTTGGGATTAACCAATGGAGTTCGACATCGGTTCTCCCCCTCGAGAGGAAGGGGAGAAGCCTAGACCCGTAGGTCTAGGGGTTTAACTCCTAAAACTAATCCAAGTTCCTAAGATAGAGGGTAAGTTGTTTAGTTGCATTTGGGAAAGGTGTTAGGCACCCCAAATACCCACCTTTTTAGGATGGATTCTCTCATTCATACATGTTCTAAGTTAAGTTGAAGTTCATGCTCGTGAAATAGGTAAATTGTGGGTTTCTACAATTTTTCTCAAGCTTAACGCTTGAATTTATATCCAATGCCTGAATTTAATTCAAGGAAAATTTAGGCGTTGGCTTCTAAAAAATTCAGAAACCGTCCTTTTAGTTAGGTCATTAATTATTAGGAGGGACCCTTCAACTTCATGATTTTTAGAGGGATTGTGGACCCCCCTAAATGGTTTAATTACTTGCCTTAGGGTTAAGATTAACCCTAACACAACAATAAATAAAGGAAATCTGTAATTTTTTTTGGTGTTCCAGGCTTAACACCTGAATTTTAACATAAGGCCCAGATTTTCAACGCCTAATTTTAATTCATGGTGAAATTCAGGCATTGAAAGCTGACCATATCAACATTTTAACCTTATTTGGTTGGGTGCTTCTGTGGGTCCCAACACTATGTGACCCTTGGATAAGGGTAGAGGGTGTTCCTTAGAGTCATATTGTACGACCCTGGGGGTCAGGACCTTTATAGGTACAAAGACATGCCCCCCAGAATAGGGCAATTTGGTCATTTTGTATAGGCTTAATGCTTGAATTTTTTATCTAACGCTTGAATTGTTAGGCGTTAAATGCTGACTGGGTCAACAATTTGGTCTAAGTTTTTCAAGTGCTTATGTGGATCCCAGAGCTGTAGGATCCTTGCAAAGGGGGAAGAGGGGGTTTTCTTGGGTCAAAGGGCTCAATCCCTGAAAGTGGGATCCTTATGGGTGTGAAGGGTACCCCCTAGAAGAGGGCAATATGGTCATCTTACACAGGCTAAAAGCCTGAATTTAGTTTGATGCATGAATTTTAATTCAGGAAAAATTCAAGCATTAGGTGCTAAAATTAGCAACCGACCTTGGGTTTTGGACCCCATGTGTTGGACCCAGAGGGGTGGGTTCCACCTGTCTCAGGGCTAGACCCTAAGTTATAGACAAAACATAAATAATTTTTGAAAAATAGATTTTAACATAGGCTAAACACCTGAAATCCACCCCAACGCTTGAATTTTCTTTTCTCAATGCCTGAAATAAAGTCAAGAGTTAGGAGAGAAATCATGGCCCACAAAGGTGCCTGAGAACAGGGTTGGACTTCAGAGGGTTATGTTGGCATGTGAATAGGCTTGGGGGAAATCCGGGCTCCCTAGGGTGGGTCCTAGATCTCAATGTCTGAATTTATCCTTAATGCTTGTTTGTACAATGCCTGAATTTTATTTCCACAAAATTCAGGCATTAGTTATTAGGAGCAAATCCAGCAACTGGGTTTCTTGGATTTTGGGTCCCTTGGGGCTTTGAAAAATTCTAAAATTGTAAGCAAACATAGATAGGTAATATATGAACAACATATGTAAAATTTATCTTAAGATCATGTCTACAAAAATCATAAAAACATGCACAATATATTAGCTAAGCTAGGGCACAAAAGTTCATAATTTTAGGGTATGTTTAGGAGGTCATCTCGGGACCCTACCTAGCTTGAAAAATCACCAAAATTTTAACACAATTAGGATTCCCTATTAGGAACATCATACTAAAATTTGAGCTCATCCTGATCTATACAAAAATCAGAAAAAATTCCATAGTACACAGTGGTAAAAAACAAACACAAATAGAGACTGTTCAGTCCCCATCATGTAACCCGAATTGAAGCAGTGTGATGAGATAAATTGATCAGCATAACAAATTGAAATTGAAGGTAACTAAACTAAAGAAACTAGCCTAGTGCAAGTCTAGGGCTTACTTAAGCTTGGGAAGGGGTTAGGATTCAATCCTTCAAGTTTTTCCTTTTTCTTCTTCTTTCTCTCTTATTTTTCTTTTTTGTTCAAGGGACTAGCCCTAATGTGCACGAATTTGGGGCTACTTATAGCCCTAAATTAGTTAGCTAAGGGCCAAGATGGGTCTAGGGGATCAATGGCTAGGGTTAATTAGGTTTAGTTCACATGGATGGGTGACATAGACCAATAGGAATTAAATCCAAGGCCATGTGGGCAATATGAATTAATCTAATTGGTTTGCCAAAGAAATGGGGAGTATTAGTTTGTGATTTTATTCAGCAAGGGATAGGATTGATTTGGTTTAGTTCACATGGCTTGGTGGCATTGACCAATAGGATTAAGCCTAAGGCCATGTTGGTAATCCAAAGCATTTTGATTAATTGGGCAACATCAAGGGGTAGGATTAATCTGTGCTAGTTTGAGCAAGGGTGGGATTTGATTTGGTTAGTTCACATGGATTGATGACATGGGCCAATAGGGATCAAGCCTAAGACCATGTTGACAATCCAAGACATTTTTTTATTGGTTGACAAGAAGCAAGGGAAGGGATTAATTTGTACTAGTTTAGACAAGGGTGGGATTTGATTTGGTTTAGTTCACATGGATAGGTGACATGGACCAATAGGGATCAAGCATGGGGCCATGTTGACAAATCCATGGGGTTAGATTGGCTGAGGGAAATCAAATGAGGGGGTTAAAGGTACTAAATGGTAGGGTGGATCAAGATCTCCATGGATTTTTGAAATCCCAGTGATTGATCTAAGGGGGTACTACATAGGGTGCATGTGGGGATCCTAATCTAAGGGTGAGAGGGATAAAGCAATTAAGTGTGAATGCATTAAATGGCATTAATGAGCTAAAATCATAAGGGTGAGCTCATTAATTTCCAAAAAAATTGAATCCCTTATTAGCCAAATTACTTTTTGGGCTTCCGTGTTTGGAAAGATGAAAACTCAATGTCCATTCTTAAAGTCCCGGATGTTCCAATCACAGTGGATCAGTCGGAACCAAATAACGATATGGGTAGGGTGAAATCAGGGGTTTACTGGCTTCAAATGGTCTTTAATAAATATTGGAGCAAAAAATGGTCAAAATGGTTTTTAAAATTTTCATACAAAAAGTGGCCCTTAGCTTTTGTGACCATAGGCTCTGACTACTCTAAAATCTAATAGTCGGGTAGGAAATTGGGCTCAAAACCCCTTTTTGAGTAGCCGGAGAGACCCTAGCTGGAAATTTTAGTGTGGGAGCCATAGTTTTTTATGGTAATTATGGTTTGGGGTTTATCGAAGCTTAAAGAGTTTGGAGTCTATAGGAGCTGATAACTCGTCCAATGGATTCCTTGGCAGTTACAAAGGATTTTTCAAAGCAGGGTTGCTTGACAATAAATTGATCATGTAGCTCATTAAAGAATGACAGAGTTGGGCTAGTAGGGACCTTCTGTTGCTCGAATTCATGCAATAGTCTTTCGAGGGCAGGTCAAAACTAAGAAAATGGGCCTGACCTAGTTGAATTATGAGTTTGAGAGAGTTCTGGGGGCTTTTTGAGTGCCAAATATAGATGAATTGGGTACCATCTTAACCTAGACAAAATTTAGTTAGTAGGCTTACAGAAGTTGTCGAGGCAATTGAGGGAGATGGGTTTTAAAAGGTCTCGGAGATACTGAGGGGTGGCCATTGATAGATTGAATTTCAGAGTTTTGATGCATTCCCAAGGTTCACTTGAGTATAGGGCATTTTGCCTAAATGAATAACTCATTTTTTTGAGAAATTGGGAGAAAACGGGTGGATTGACTTTTCCAATGTTCCTTCCCATTAGAAGGTTTTATGAGGGCCTCATGAATCCGGGGAGATGGGCACTGATTTATCTAGATTTGGAGGTCTACAGAACATTCTAGACCAAAAGACAGCAAATGGGGCCAGAACTGATTTTCAACCCCTTGGGGAAGATTTGAGATTTCACACGGGTGAGAGACCTCGGATGCTCCAGTTTGGTGGAAATACTGATTGAAAGCAACTCTAAGATTGAAAAATGGTCACTAACCTTTCTGAATTTTGACACCAGATAAATCTTTAAGAGCCTTTTGAGCTTTATTTTTCGGCTAGGGGTTTTCAAAGGTTAAGAAATTGGTTATTGCTAGTTTTTGAAAAGTTTTTCAATGAGATAAGTTCCTCGAAGATGGTGGATATTGGAGTATGTAGGACCTAACCTTACACAAATCAGGCGATGGGATAAGCTTCAGGGGTCATTTGAGGGTCCAGGGGTCATTTGAGGGTCCAGTGGTAAATCCTGAAGTTAAAAGGGTAAAATAAAAAAAATTCTCTTTATACTACTAAAAAGGGGTAAAAATGAAAACTTTTCGCCTATGACGCTTTGCCATGGGAAGACTTATGGAGGCTGAATAATTTGTAGACAATGTGTGGAGGTATCAAATTTTAGCTTTTGAAGGCCAAAAGGCAAAATGATAATTTTTCCGCCCATTGATGCTTCGCTATGGGAAGGCTCATGGGGGCTGGAGAAACTGAAGAAGATGTATTTGGTGGTCTTGAATGTGGACCTTCATAGCCCTACAAATGCTTCTTGGGGAATTAGAGTTCGACTAGAAGTGGTGTATTTAGGCGGATTCACTGCACATGGCATGATATGGATGATGCTTTTTACAACCGAAATATCTAGGGACTTCATAGGAGATTTCTAACCTCCTAGGGTCTAATTTTCTCTCTAAACCAAGGTGCTTAAAATCTTGATGCCTAGATGTTGTTTTGCTGCTCTTCATTCCATTAGATGACCTGAGTCAAAATTTGGGTGCTGACAAATGGGCCTCTTTTGTTTGTGTGGCTTTGCCACACATAGCAAAGAAGGAAGTGCCTTAATTTTGACTTGGGCAAGATGATACATTTTCCTTACATGTAACTGATGGATATTGGGTAAGTGCTTTTGAAAATTTGGAATAGTTTTAACTGAGAAAATAATAGTGGGTTAAAACTTGTCCTTGACTTTTGGGTCAAGGTTTTGAAATGCCTTCTCGAGTTAAGAGTTAACCCATTTGGTGTTTTATAAATGCCTTCAAGATTATCCGAGTTTCAAAATGAGTGACAACCTATGGGGATTCTTTCTTTGTTTTGGAAAAGGTGGGTTATTCATGAGTTATATGCAAGCAATCAGTACTATCTTTAGCTTCTTGGGTGTTGTTGTTTATCATATGCGCTGCGTCGGGAGACATGTAAGTCATTAACATAGGGCCTAACTACTTGAAAATATTGCGAAAAATTGATCATGCATAAAGCTGTAAACATATGAACCATTCAGATGACTTATGCACTTGTATTTGTTTCTGGCTTACTTGATAATTAAGTTGTATGAATTGTTTGAAGTTTCTTATGAAATTTGCAATATTAGCATGTAATATACTTGTTGAATTGTGTGATCATTGATTCATTTGAAAAGTTGATTGCTCAGAAGTCTTTTTGTGACTGTGCTTAAGAGTTTTAATGAGACTCACAGAGGGATGTCAGTGAAGCTCTCCCTGGAAAAGCTATGAAAAGAGATATGCATCATGATTGAACACTGCTCGAATTTACATCAACCATGACTTATATATGCTAAATATCACTCCTAAAGACTGCGTGTGGCTTCACATCAGTCATGATACTTAGCCGGATCGATCTATGACATTGCCCCCATCCTAGTTAAGAAAATGTCATATTTTACGAGACTCATGGAGAGATTTTGGAAGCTTTCTCTAGAAAAACTATGGGACCTTGGAAGGTCAGTGCTATGTACCCATAAAGCGATGGTTACATAGGCTATGGATTGCTGCATGACAATATTTTCATCCCACTTAAACATTGTCAAAGTGGGGGGACATACAAGGAATAATTTATAATGACTTTCTTAGAAGTTGGGATGAGATCCTACAAGATCAGTTGTTGTGCCTTGCCCAGGTGATAGCAACCCAATCTTTGCTAAAGTAGGTATAACACATAATGTTTGAGAGTGAATGCGACACATGCTTATGTCCCGATAAGCCGATGTCACCTATATCGGTGCTAACAGATCAGTTTATTAAGCGGTGACCGTCAGAACTTACAGAGAAATGTTTTTACGCTCTTTCCTGAGAAGATTTGGAGGCTTTTTTCTCACAAGTAACCCGTGCTATGAAAATACTACTTAAGCTTGATAGTTGTTTAGACTATGGCCAGAAGCTAGCATTTCATAGACTTGATGGATCAAAGTGTGGCATTGCTTGTTATTTGAAGCCAAGTAGATGTCACAAGCTGGTTGTTAGTAAATCATGCGGTAGATGAGATACTAAACAAAGAGTAGTCGATTCTAGTTAAGCCGTTCAAAAGTATGGACTGGGGTGTGACAAAATTGGAACTAGAAGGGTGACTTTAGTTTGGACGTGCAGAGAAATATCATGAGCTCTTTCCCCCGAAGTAGTGGTGGGTTTTTCTCACAAGTAACCCATTTGCTATAAGGAGGATTCTTCAGGAAAAGCTAGTAGTTTGTTCTAGGGCTTTAGGAATTACACAGACTTTATGGAATGTATTGTGGTGCATGTTTATATCCTCATAAACAGACATCACAAGTGGATTATACCCTACAGTCGTCCCATCTTTGACAGAGTGTAAGTAGAGGACCGATCAGGACTAAAGATGATGTTGTGCTCTCTCCAAAAGTTGTGAGGATTGTGATAACAAGGAACCCATTACTATGTATTATACATAACTCCCTAACGGTATTAGTGCTAAGATAATCTATAGACCTATGAATCAAAGTGTAGAATTCAACTATGTCTGAATAATTCGGATGCTACGCAGCAATTTGTTCGTGTTTCAGGGATTGCTGATAGGGCTTGTCAGAAACTTTTTAGGCTTGTTTCAAAATCCATGAGATCTCGAGAGACCGGTGCTACGTATCTGTTTCAACTATCCAAACTATAAACATGGTTGGAATAATACACAGGCTATGAAGTGATGACACCTACCTATACCCAAATAGGCGATTATCTATGAAGGCCTTTCTACAAAGTCAGGGACCGACTAGACTTAGCGAACCTACACAGCCTACATGAGGTAAATCATAAGGTTTTTAGGCTTACTTCAAAAGCCATGGAGATCCCAAGGGATCAATGCTATATATCTCTTTCAACCAATTTCCAAAGGTGGTTGTCATGGTATATATGCTATGGAATGATGATGATATTTATCTATACCCGAGTAGACAATCAACTATGTCGAAGGTTTCGGTCATTTTGGGTGAAGCAAGACCTAAAGTCCCTCACCAAACCTGTGGCGGCCTGAGCAAGGCATATCAAGAATTTTTGGGGCTAAGTTTCGAAAGCCATGGGGACCTCAGGAGATCAGTGCTACATATCTGTGTCAACCAATTTCCAATGACAATTATCATGGTATGTAGGCTATAGAACGATGACGATATTTGCCCATACCTGGAAGGCAATCTGTTATGTCAAGGTTTCGTCCATTTCTATTGAGGGAAGACCTAGAGTCCTTCACTGAACTTGTGGTAGCCTAAGCAGGGCATATCAGGAAGTGTTTGGGATTAACTTCGAAAGCCATGGAGATCTCTAGAGATCAGTGCTATGTATTCATGTTTATCATGTTACATAGGCAATGGAGCAAGGATTGACATTTGCCTATGCCTAAAAGGCAATCTGTGATGTCGAAGGTTACGGCCATTTCATGTGAGGTAGAGTCCTCACCAAACCTTTACACAACCTGAGTTTAACAAGGTCAAAAATGATTGATGCATCATTTTCAATCATACATTGTCGTGATTATGGGCTTGACTGAGGTGATCACGTATCATCAGGTTGCTTGCCGCAGGGCGGACTTTAACATGGGTAAGGATTTGCCATTCTGATTACTCGTCACAGGCAGACTTTGACAGTTAATGATTTCATTTGATTGTTCTGGCCGTAGGCGGACTTTTCAAGTTCATAATTTCATTTTATTGTTCTTGCTGCAGGTGGACTTTTCTGGTTCATGATTTCATTTGATTGTTCTTTTCGTAGGCAGACTTTGCTTGTTCATGTTGGGAGATGATGTGTCATCTCCAATCTCAAATGATGGGAGATCAGACATCATCTCCATTTTTTTATTTGCAGGGAGATGATGATTCATCTCTATTCTCAATTGATGAGAAAAGAGGCGTCATCTCTGCTTTTTCATTTACAAGGAGATGATGAGTCATCTCTATCTTCATTGGTGAGAGATAAGGGGTCATCTCTACTCTTTTTAATGTAGAGAGATGATGAGTCATCTTTTTCTCACTTGATGAGAGATGAGGTATCATCTCTACTCTTTCATTTTGCATTTATTTGGGAAATGATTTATCATTTCTAGCTTTGCTTAGCCATGAATGGTAACTTGTTGTGCCGTGAGTGAAAATTTGTCGAGTCGTGAGTGACAATTTGTTGGGCCATGAATGGAAATTTGCTGGGCCATGAATGACAATTTGTTGGGCCGTGAATGACAATTTGCTAGGCTGTGAATGGTAATTTGTTGGGACATGAATGGCAACTTGTTGTGTCATGAATGGCAATTTGCTAGGCCGTGAATGGCAATTGGTTGGGCCATGAATGGCAATTTACTGGGTCGTGAGTGACAATTTGCTGGGCCATGAATGGCAACTTGTTGTGCCATGAATGGCAATTTATTGGGCGGTGAATGAAAATTTGTTGGGCCGTGAATGACAACTTGTTGTGCCATGAATGACAATTTGTTAGGCCGTGAATGGCAATTTACTGGAGATGATGCTTTATCTCGTATTATTTTACTACCCCTTGATCCTAGAGTTAGAAGGCTTTTCTTAGCGAATGAATGGTGTGGCCAATAGTTGATGGTACTCATTGATTGATGATTGAGCTTGAAGCATGGATCGGCTAGACATGGCATTTGCTTTTGAAAAAGGTTCAAAATTCATTCTACAAAATGTCTTCCATTGATTTTGAAAAATTAGGCCCCTCAGGGTCTTTGAACATTAAGGATGACCTGTTATATAACTCTCGAGTACATAGAGTCGTGTTTTTCATATGTTATGATGTCATGCTTGGTTTAGACGAGGTATGAAAGGTTTGCAAATTTAGACAATGAATGTGCCTCCCTCGAGAAAATGGGATTACATGCCTACGTTTGAGGGCTTTGTTTCTGATTTCCAAATGATGATTTTCATAGTTGTGTGCTCATGACTTGGATTGACTTGACTTAGGGTGCTATTTTTGGCTTTCACCTTAAGTGTTGACTTAATTTGCTCCCTTTTTTTCCCTATTTGCCAAGACTGGGTCAAAGTGCCATTTCCAATTTTCACTTTGAGCATTGATATATTTCTTTTGTTTTTGACCCTTTTTTGCCCCTATCCTCTGAGAAGTTTGGGCTTTTGGAAAGTAACCAAATGGGGTATATATTCTTGTTCCAAATTGATTGAATGCTTGACTTTTGTATTGCTTACTTACGCTTAGAACTTCCTGAAGTGCGAAGGGATTCAAATGGTTGTATTGTTGAATGAATGGCTTATTGAGGGTTTCAAGATTTTCCTTTGAATAAGCAGGATTTGAAAGGTTTGGAAATATGAATATGAATGGCTCTTGGTTAGAGACTTATTGCAATTGAAAATCATGGTTCTCTACAAAATGCCCATTTCTTAAAGAAGATTATGGTTCTGTACAAGATTTCCATGTTTTGAAGAAGATCATGGTTCTCTACAAAATCCTTGTATATTCTTGAAGAAAATCATGGTTCTTTATAAAAATTTCTTTTCATTTTTCTTTATTATTATTATTTTTTGCTTTTCTTTTCTTTTGCGTTTTTTGAACCATTGATTCTTCTGTTCCAAATTTGTATGTAGAAATGATCATGATTTTGGGGGTGCAAAAATAAATGAATGGAAGAATGTTTAGCAAAATGACCATTCAAGCCTTCTCATTTCAAGGTTTTTAGCACAAGTTAGGTTTACATTAGTCAAGCAAAGAATTGTTTGACTTGGTCTAAGTCTACAAATATGGGGAAGTCTTCCCTATACATATTTCCCAATAGTAATGCCCCATCGAAAAAATTTTGTTTGACGATGAAAGGTCCTTCATAATTTGTCTGAGGTTGCCCCCGTGGTGCATGTTCATGTGAGAGGCCCTTTTTGAGAACTAAGTTTCCTTATTCAACATCCTTGGGTCAACCCTCTTGTTGAGAGTCATTGCCATACGCCTCTAATAGGCCTGCTCATTATTCATTGCCTATAGTCTCTTCTCATCAATAAGATTCAGTTGATTATACCAAACCTATGCCCAATCTGATTCTGGAATTTTTGCCTCAGCCAAGACATAGAGACTTGGAATTTTAACTTCAATTGGCAGGACTGCTTCCATGCCGTAGACCAATGAATATGGGGTTTCCTCTGTCGAAGTGCATATTGAAGTTTAGTAGGCCATAAGTGCATAGGATAACATCTCATGACAATTGGAGTGATTAGCAGTTGTGGACATTGGGGTCCAGGGGGGTCAGATTCCCCCGCCCGTTTGTGGTTTCGGGCCACACTTCGAATCGACGCTAGCACGTGCGGGCTGCTAACCCTTGGGTTAGGCTTTTTAGGAGTCTCTACCAACTCGAGGTTAATTGATGGAGTTGGACATTGGTTCTCCTCTTCGGGGAAGAGGAGAAGTCTAGACCCATAGGTCTAGGGTTTTAACTCCTAAGAATGGTCTGAGTCCATGAGATTAAGGGTAAGTTGTTTAGTTGTATTTGGGGAAGGTGTTAGGCACCCCAAATACCCACCTTTTTAGGGTGACTTCTTTCATTCATACATGTTTCTAATTTAGATTAAAGTCCATGTTTGTGAAATGTGGAAGCTATTGGTTTCTATAATTTTCTCAAGCTCAATGCCTCAATTTACCTTCAACGCCTGAATTCAATTTAAGGAAAATTCAGACTTTAGCTTCTGAAAAATTTAGAAACTGGCTTTTTAAAATTAATTCATTCAATGAATAAGAGAGACCCTCAAGTTTAAAACTTTTAGAGGGGTGGTGGACCCCTCCAAACTATCCATTCACTAATTTTAGGGTTGGACTTAACCTAGACATGAAAAGGGAGAAATGGAAGAAATTTGTATTTTTTGTGTCTTAGGCTTAACGCTTGAATTTTAACCCAATGCTTGAATTTAAATCCATGGTGAAACTCAGGCGTTAAGAGCTGATTAAATCAACATTTTCACCTGGTTTGTTTGGATGTTTCTATGGGTCCTAGTGCTATGGAACCCTTAGATAAGGTCAGATGGTATTCTCTAGGGTCACACTATGTAACCCTAGGGTTTTGGGCCTTTATGGGTACAAAGATATGCCCCCATAAGAAGGTGGTTTGATCATTTGACATAGGCTTAACGCCTGAATTTTAAAGTTAACGCTTGAATTTTCAGGCATTGGATGCTGATTGGATCAGCCACTTGGTCTGAGTTTTTTTCTAGCATTTACATGGGTCCTATGGCTATGGGGCCCTAACAAAAGGGTAGAGGGGGATTTTCTAGGGTCAGAAGGGTCAATCCCTGAAGGTGGGACCCCATGGGGGTAGACATTTATCCTAAAAAAGGGGGCAAAGTGATTATCTTGTACAGGCTTAACACATGAATTTTAGTCTGACGCTTGAATATTCAATGCCTAAATTAAATTCAGGGGAAATTCAAGCATTGGGTGTTGGAATTAGCAACCAGCCTTAAGTTTTGGGCCACACTTATTGGGCCTAGAGGGGTGGATTTCTCCTAGGTCTTTGAGCTAGCCCTAGGTTACAGACACACTTAGACAAGTTTTGAAAATGTGATTTTTAGCATAGGCTTAATGCTTGAAGTCCAACCCAGTGCTTGAATTTCTCTACCTAACACCTGAAATTAAATTTTGGTGTTCGGAGAGGATCGGGACCCACAGAGGTGCCTGAGCATAGGGTTGGACTTCAGAGGGTTATGGAAGCTTGAGAACAAGTTTAGGGAAAAATTAGGGATCCCTGGGTTGGGTCCCAGATCTTAACGCTTGATTTTACCCTTGACGCCTGTTTATCCAACGCAAAATTTAGGCGTTAGTTATTAGGAGCAAATCTAGCAGCTGGATTTTTCAGCTTTTGGACCCTTTAGGGTTCTTGAAATTTTCTAAAATTATGCACAAAGGTAGGAAATTGATAGGGGAGTAACATATGTAAAATTTAGCTTAAGATCATTTCTACAAAAGTCAAACAAAAATCAACAATAAATTGGCTAGGTCACACAGGTTCCAAATTTTGGGGTCTATTTTGGGGGCCATCTCAAGGCCTTCCCCAACTTGAAAAATTATAAAATTAAATAAAGGGTTAGGCATATATATGGGGAACAACATGATAAAATTTGGGCTCATTTTGAGCTGTACAAAAAGTAATAAAAATTCTACACTAGACAAGGGCCAAAAACCAACACAAATGGAGGCTGTTAAGCCTCCACCATGTAACCCGATTTGAAGCATATAATAGACATGATTTCAGCATCATAGTAGCATGTATAATAATCATATTCAATATAAGAAACTAACCTAAGACTTATTTAGGGCTTACCTGGGTTAGGGGAGTGCTTAAGGTTAGGGTTTACTAACTTCTCCTCTTTCTTCTTCTTCTTCTTCTTCTTCTTCTTCTCTTTCTTTTTCTTCTCAGTTCCCAACCCTTGGCTACACGAAATTGGGGTTATTTATAGCCTCAAATTCATGCCATGGATTGTTGAGATTGAATCTCCAAATATCTAGATCAATGGCTAAGATATTTTTGTGCTAATTTGAGGTGTATGGCCAAGATTACACATGAGATGGATGGACAGAATCAATTTGTGCTAATTGGCATGGATAGGTGACATGTACAAGGGGATAGGTGAGATCAATTTGAGTTAATTGAATGGAGGGTGAGGATGGGGATGTGCTAACTCCACTTGGATTGATGACATGGATAAGGGATGGGCTTGGATGCCATTTAGGGTGTTATGGTTGGTTGTAAACATCAAAGGGCATTATCAAGATGCCAATTTGGGAGAGATGGTGGGTTCAATGGGGATTTGAAATTCAAGGCATAAATCTGATGGTGGGTGATGGGGGTGCACCAAAAATGATTCCAATCCAAGGGGTTTCAATTTTGGTTTGAAGGTGTGAATGCATTAAATGCCATTAATGAGCCAAAACCCTAAAGTTTTGGTTCATTAATGTGCAATGATTACTTTTTAAAAATTTCAACCTCTTACTATGCAATCCATCTCTAGGTGTTACTGTGCTCAGAAAGTTGCTAACTTAACGTCTGTTTTTGGAGTCGTGAACATTCCGGTCGAAACGGACAAGTTAAAACCAAATTACGATAAGGGCAAGGGGGTGAAATTAGGGTTTTTCTTACCTGAAAAGCTCTCAAATGAACTCTGGAAGGGTAAGATGGTAAAATTGATCCTAAAAGTTAGATGAAAGATGGCCCTTGGTCCAAGTGAGGCATAGCCTCTAACAATGCCAAATTACGATGCCCGAGCAAGAAATTGTGCTAAAGATACCCTTTTGGGCACATGGGGAATTTTTGACTAGAGATGCTCCCATATTTTCTGTAGGTCTCTACCATGAGCCATGTTTAGGATTTGAAGCTTAAGGAGTCTCAGAACTATAGGAATTGACAAACTGACCATTGGATTCCCGGATAGTTACAAAGGGTTTTTTGAAGTAGGGTCACGTGGAGAGATAAAATTTTGGTAGTTGCTTGAAGGTTGGTGGAATTGGGTTGCCAGACATCTTTTGATGCTCGAGTTTGTGAAATGATCTTTCGAAGGAAAGGGAGAAACCGAGAAAATGGGCCTAACCTTGCTGCATTCTGAGTTTAAGAGAATTCCCGAGGGCACCCCGCGTTCCAAATACAAACGGAAAGTCCTTTGTTTGGCTTGAGAAAAAATGATGGTTAGGAATACAAATTTTTTGGAATCCAATAAAATTTTGATACTTTGGAGGCCTTGGAATTACAGAGGAATGGCCATTGACAGACTGAGTTTCAAAGTTTGGGTGAACTCCTAGGAGTTGGTTGAGTGCCTGATATTTGGCCCTAATCTATTACTCTTTTTAGAGTAATTGAGGGAATCTGAGTAAATAAGTCCCATGGAAGCCCACATTTTTTATATGGTTTTTTGAAGGCCTTGCGATTCCAAAGAGATGGACACTGACTAATCCTTATTTGGACAGCTAGGGAACATGTTGGCTCTATATGAGTGAAATGCAGCCAAACGGCCTTTTGACCCCTTGGGGAAGATTTGAGATTTCATAGGGGTTCAAGATTTTGAATTTCTTTTCTCAGACCTAAAGATTTGTAGCTAAGGCTGGGACCGAGAGACAACATCAACCTTTCTGGATTTGGAGGTCGGATGAATCTTTGAAAGCTTTTTCAAGGATCATTTTCTAATAAGGGTTATCACAAGTTGAGAAATTGGTTGTTTCCAATCTCGAAGAATACCTATTATGTGATGAGTTTCTCAGAGTTGGGAGAAGCAAGGATGTATAAGATCCAACATTACACCATTCAGGTAATGGGAGAAGCTTTGGGGATCCTTTAAGGGTTTATGGGTAAATCTCGAAGGTAAAAGGATAAAATAGTAATTTTTTGCCTACGGGTTAAAAAATAGAAAATGCAAATTCATCACCTGTGATGCTTCATGACAAGAAGGCTTATATAGGTGGGATAATTTGGGTGATCTGAGTGGTAGATGATGGATTCTGGGCTTTTGAAGGCAAAAGGGTAAAACAATAATTTTTCCGCCTGTGATGCTTCGCTGAGGGAAAGCTTACGGACGCTGGAAAAAATTACAGATAACATGGATGGAGCTCTTTAAATGTGGACCCTCAAATTCCTATTGATGCTTTTATGAGAATTAGGGTTTGGCCTAGAATGATACATTCTGGTTGTCACGAGGTGCTTTAACTTTTGTGATCAAAATATCCAAAAAGACTTCTTAGGGAATGCCTAACCTTTTAGAGTCTAGGTTTATTCTCCCTAAACCAGAGGTGCTTAGAGTCTTGATGCCTAAATGTTGTTGCACTACCCTTATTCCATTAGACCTGAGTCAAAATTTGGGTGCTAACAGATGCCCCTCTTTGGTATGTGTGGCTTTTCCATAGATAGCAAAGAAGGAAGTGCCCTAATTTTGACTTGGGAGAGACAATACTTCTTCCTTACATATAATTCATGGATATTGGGTGGGTAGTTTTTGAAATGTGGAATAGTTTTGGTTGGGAAATAGTGTAGGGATGAAATTTGTCCATGACTTTAGGGTTTGGGGTTTTGAAATGAATTTGCTTTTGAAATGCCTTCTCATATTGGGAGTTAACTCTTTTGGTGTTTTATAAATTCCTTCATTCCGATTTTCAAAAGCGGGTATCAACCGAGAGAGGGACTTTCTTTGTCTTGAAAATATGGGTTATCCAAGAATCATATGTAAGCAATTGGTATTTTCTCTGGCTTCTAAGGTGTTACTGTTAGCATATGCGCTGCGTTAGGAGACATGTAAGTCATCAACATAGGGCACAACTGCTTGAAAACATTGCAAAAATCCGATCATGCAAAAGATGTAAACATATGAACCATTTAGATGACTTATGCACCTATATTTGCTTCTGGCTTGCTTGATGATTAAAGTTGTATGATTGGTTTGAAGTTTCTTATGAGATTTTCATGTTAACATGTTCTGTATTTGCTGCATTAAGTGATAATTGATTCATTTGTAAAGTTGATTGCTTAGACATCTTTTTGTGACTGTCCTTGAGAGTTTTAATAGGACTCAATAAAGGGATGTTAGTGAAGCTCTCCCTGGAAAAGCTATGAAAAAACATGTAATCATGATTGAACACTGCTCAGTTTTACATCAACCATGACACATATGCACTAAATATCATTCCTGAAGACACATGTGGCTTCACATCAGTCATGATACATAGTTGGATCGATCTACGACATTGCCCCCATCCCACTTAGGCGAATGTCGTATTTTACAGGACTTGTGGAGAGATTTTGGGAGCTCTCTCTAAAAGAGTTAAGGGACCTTGGAAGGTCAATGCTACTTACCCCTAAAGCGATGGTTACATAGGCTATGGATTACTCCGTGACAATATTTTCATCCCACTCAAACATTGTCAAGGTAGGGAATGTGCAAGAAATAATTTATTATGACTCTCTTCGAAGCTAGGATGGGATCCCACGGGATCAGATGTTATGCCTTGCCTAGGTGGCTTGGTTTGGACATGCAGAGAAATGTTATGAGCGCTTTCATAAGAAACAGTGGTGGGTTTTTGTCACAAGTAACCAGTTTGCTGTGAGGAGGATTCTTTAGGCAATGCTAGTAGTCTGTACTAAAGCCTTAGGAATTACACAGACTTTCACGGAATGAATTATGGTGCATGTTTAAGTTCTCATAAACAAACATCACAAGTGGGTCATACCCTACAGTCGTCCCATCATTAATAGAGTGTAAGTAGAGGATCAATCAAGACTGGAGATGTTGCGCTTTCTCCGGAAGCTATAGAGCTTGTGATAACAAGAAACCCAATGCTATGTATTATACATAACTCCCTAATGGTATTAGTGCTAAGATAATACATAGACTATGAATCGAAGTGCAGCATTCAGCTATGTCCGAATAACCAGGATGCTATGCAACAAATTATTCATATTTTAGGGATTGCCAACAGGGCTTGTGGGCTGTTTTTTGGGCTTACTCCGTGATCCATGGGATCTCGAGAGACTAGTGCTACGTATTTGTTTCAATCACCCAATCTGTAAACATGGTTGGCATAGTACGTAGGTTATGAAGTGAATGACACTTACCTACACCCAAATAGGCAGTTATCTGTGAAGGCCTTTCTACAAAGTCAAGGACTGACTCAACTTAGTGAACCTACAGCCTACATGAGGTAAGTCAGAAGGTTTTTAGGCTTACTTTGAAAGCCATAGAGATTTCGAGGAATCAATGGTATATATCTATTTCAATCAATTTCCAAAGATGATTGTCATGGTATATAGGCTATGGGAGGACGACGACATTTATCTATACTAGAGTAGACAATCAGCGATATTGACAGTTTCGGCCATTTCTAGGGAGGCAAGACCTAAAGTCCCTCACTGAACCTATAGTGGCCTGAGCAGGGCATATCAGAAAGTGTTTGGGCTTAACTCCAAAAGCCATAGGGATCCCGAAGGATTAGTGCTACATATATGTTTCAACCTATTTCCAAGGGTGATTGTCATGATACCTAAGCTATAGAATGATGTTAACATTTTCCTATACCTGAAAGGCAATATTCATGTCGAGGTTTTAGCCATTTCTGGTGAGGCAAAACCTAGAGTCCCTCATTGAACCTACGATGGCCTGAGTAGAGCATATCAAAAAGTGTTTGGGCTTAACTCCAAAAGCCATGGATATCTCAAGAGATCGGTGCTACATATTCATGTTTTTCATGTTACATAGGCAATGGAACGAGGATTGACATTGGCCTATGCCCGACAGGAAATCTGTGATGTAGAAGGTTGTGGCTCTTTCTATGAGGGAGAGTCCTCCCCGAACCTTTACGCAGCCTGATCTTAACAAGGTCAAAAATGATCGATGCATCATTTCGTTCATACAGTGCCATGATTATGGGCTTGACTACGGTGATGAAGCATCATCAGATTGCTTGGCCATAGAGCAGACTTTAACTTGGGTGAAGATTTTCCATTTTGATTACTTACTGCTGGGCGTACTTTTTTAGTTCATGGTTTCATTGCTTTGTTGGTTCATGTTGAGAGATAGTGTGCCATCTCCAATCTTAATTGATGGGAGACGAGATGTCATCTCCGCTTTTCTGCAAGGAGATGATGAGTCATCTCTTTTTCAATTGATGAGAGATGAGGCATCATCTCTGCTTCTTTTTTAATGTAGGGAGATGATGAGTCATCTCCTTCTTAATTAATGAGAGATGAGGCATTATCTCTGCTCTTTTTCAATGTAGGGAAATGTTGAGTTATCTCTTTCTCAATTGATGAGAGACAAGACATCATCTCTACTCTTTTTCAATGCAAGAAGATGATAAGTCATCTCTTTCTTAATTGATGAGAAATGAGACATCATCTCTACTCTTTTCCAATGCAGGGAAATGATGAGTCATCTCTTTCTCAATTGATGAGAGATGAGACATCATCTTTGCTCTCTTTCAATGCAGGGAGATGATGAGTCATCTCTTTCTCAATTGATGAGAGATAAGTCATCATCTCTACTCTTTTTCGATGTAGGGAGATGATGAGTCATCTCTTTTTTACTTGGCCATGAATGAAAATTTGTTGTGTCGTGAATGGCGATTTGTTGTGACATAAATGGTGATTTGTTGTGCTGTAAATGGTGAATTACTTTACCGTGAATGGTGATTTGTTGTGTCGTGAATGACGATTTGTTGTGCTATGAATGGCGATTTGTTATGCCATAAATGGCTACAATTTGTTGTGCCATGAATGGCGATTTGTTAAGCCATGAATGGTGATTTGTTGAGCCATGAATGGAAATTTATTATGTCTTGAATAGCAATTTGTTGTGCCATGAATGGTGATTTTTTGCGTCATGAACAACAATTTGTTGGAGATGATCCTTCATCTCAAATTACTTTACTGCTCCTTGATCCCAGAGTTGTCGACAGCTGTGTAGAGGCTTTCCTTACTGAACAAATAGTGTGGTCAACAGTTAACAGTGCTGATTGATTGATGATTGAGCTTGAAGCCTGGATCGGCTAGACTTGGCATTTGCTTTTGAAGGAGGTTTTTAAATCATTTTGCAAAATGTCTTCCATTGTCTTTAAAAAATTGGACCCCTCAAGGTCTTTGAATATTAGGGATGACCGATTGCATGACTCTTGAGTACATAGGGTTGTATTTTTCATATGCTATGATGTCCTGGTCTAGGCGAGGTATAAAAGGTTTGCAAATTTTAGATATTGAATGTCCCTCCCTCAGAAGAGTGGGAATACATGCCTACATTTGAGGGCTTTGTTTCTGCTAGCCAAACGATGATTTCCAAATGATGTGTGCTCATGACTTGGATTGACTTAACTTAGGGTATCATTTCTGGTTCTTACCCCAAGTGTTGACTTAATTTGCTCCCTTTTTTGCCCCTGTTTTCTAGGATTGGGTCAAAGCACCATTTCCGATTTTCACTCTGAGCTTTGATATATTTCTTTTGTCTTTGTCTCTTTTTTCCCCTATCCTTAGACAAGTCTGGGCTTTTGGAAAGTGACTGGACGGGGTACATGTTATTTTTCTAAATTTATTGAATGCTTGACTTGTGTATTGCTAAATCATGCTTAGAACTTCTCGAAGTGCTCAGGGATTTAAACGGTTGCATTGTTGAATGAATGGCTTATTGGGGGTTTCAAGATTTGCCTTTGAATAGACAGAATTTAAAGGGTTTGGAAATATGAATATGAATGGCTCTTGGTTAGAGACTTATTGCAAATTGAAAATCATGGTTCTCTACAAAATGCCTATTCCTTGAAGAAGATTATGGTTCTGTACAAGATTTCCATGTTTTGAAGAAGATCATGGCTCTTTAATAAGCTTTTTTTTTTGCTTCTGCTTTTTTTTGTTTGTTTTTGTTTTTGAACCATTGATTCTTCTATTGAGCATGATTTGTATGTAGAAATGATTATGATTTTGGAGGTGCAAAAATAAACGAATAGGAAAATGTTTAGCAAAATGACCGTTTGGGGTCTTCTCATTTTGAGGTTTTCAGTATAAGTCAGGTTTACATTAGTCAGGCAAAGAATTTTTTGACTTGGTCCAAGTTTACAAATCTGGGGAAGTATTCCTTGTCCATGTTTCCCAGTAGTAATGCCCCACTAGAAAATTTTATATTTGACGACGAAAGGTCCTTCATAATTTGGCCAGAGTTGCCCTCATGGTGCCTATTCATGTGGAAGGACCTGTTCGAGAGCTAAGTCTCCTTCAACATCCTTGGGTATAACTCTCTTATTCAAAGCTATTGCCATACGCCTCTGATAGGCTTGCCCATTGCTCATTGCCTGTAGCCTCTTCTCATCAATAAGATTTAGTTGATCATGCCGAACCTGTGCCTAATCCAATTCTGGAATCTGTGCCTTGGCCAAGACTCAAAGACTTGGAATTTTAACTTCAATTAGTAGGACTGCTTCTATGCCATGGACTAATGAATATGGGGTTGCCCCTATTGCAGTGTGAATTAAAGTTCTGTAGGCCATAAGTGTATAGGGCAACATCTTATGCCAATTGGAGTGATTTTGCCAGTAGGGCACCATAAGTGTGATCTATATGGAGAAGACCAATGATGGTGAATCTTGAACTTTTTGCAAAGTAGTTCAAGGTCCTTTCCCATAAAATTGGTTGCATTGTTAGTGATTATTTTGCTGGGAGCACCATATACCCAAATGATGTCTCTCCGTATGAATCTGGATATGTTCTTCATTGTGACTACTGATAGAGACATGGTTTTGACCCATTTAGTGAAGTAGTCAATAGCCACAATGATATACAGATGTCTGTTGGCAGCCTTTCGTGGCATTGGTCCTACTACATTGATTCCCCATATAGAGAATGGCCAAGGGGTAGTCAGGTTATGCAGTTTGGAAGCTAGTGCTTTGATAATGTTGGCATAAAACTGGCAAGTGTGGCACTTCTTTACATGTTGGCAATAGTCTATCTCCATGGTCGACCAGTAGTAAGCTAGTCGGAGAATCTTTTTAGCAAGCGTGAGCTCATTCATGTGCGGGACATACTCTCCTCCATGGATCTTTAATGACAGTGGGGGCCTCAATTTCATCTACACATCTTAAAATGACATGATGAGGAGACTTCTTGTACAAGGTCCCATCATGTAGATCAAATTGAGCTGGTAATCTCTGTAGAGCATGTTGGTCATTCTTGGAAGCCATAGAAGGAAGTGTCTGATCCTCAAGAAAGTTCTTTATGTCGAGGAACCATGATTCTCTGTTCAAATCAGTTGTGGTGATCTGAAGACAATAAGCTGGCTCATTTCTCTGTTCAATCTCAATTGGTGTCATCTCTGCCCCTTAAGGGATGTCAATCATTGAAGCTAACATGGCCAAAGCATCTGTAAAGCTATTTCTCCTGCCAATATAGTTAAAAGTTAAGTACTCAAAGCTCTTAGAAATGATCTGTAGACATTCATGGTAGTCCAAGAACTTCTCCTCTCGAATGAACCAATCTCCAGTTGCTTGGAAGATAACATGTGTAGAATCTTTGTAGACTTCTATCTCATAGATGCTAAGGTCAATGGTTGCTTTCACATTGATGATGTAAGCTCCATACTCAGCTATGTTGTTGGTGCACATAAAGTGTAGTCTTATGGTAATTGGAATGAGAGTGCCTGTAAGGGAGATGAGTATAGCTCCAATTTCATAGCCTAGCTGATTGATGGCTTTGTCGAAGCACATTTTCCATCTGACAATCTTGTTTAATTCAACTTCAACACAAAGGGAAGTCAAACTTTAAGGATGAAGGCTCATCTACTGGTCCATCTGCCAAGAAGTTGGCTATAGCTTGCCCCTTGATGGCTTTTTATGAGACATAGGTGATGTCAAATTCGGATAGCATCATGAGCCATTGAGCAGTCCTTCTTATGGTTGTAGGTTTCTTGAATAGATACTTGATGGGATTTATCTAAAAAATTAAAATACTTTATAGGAAAGGAAATAATGTTGAAGTCTCTTGGTAACATAGACCAGAGTAAAATAAGTCTTCTTGAGAGGTGTGTATCTAGTTTCATAGTCCACAAAACTCTTTCCCAGATAATAAATGACATGTTCTTTCTTCCCTGTCTTGTCATGTTGTCCTAGTACACATCCCATAGAGCTGTCATACACAGTTAGGTACAAAATCAGTAGGTAATCTAGCTTTGAAGAAATCAATATGGGCTAGCTTAATAGATATTTCTTGATCTTGTTGAAGGTAACCTGACAGTCGTTGTTCTGTTGGGTTGGAATGTTCTTCCTTAATAGGTTGAACAAAGGCTCACAAATGGGAGTGAGCTGCGCAATGAAGTGAGAGATATACTGAATGTGGCCCAGGAAACCATGTACATCCTTCTCTATGCGAGGCGTAGGCATTCCAATGATTGCCCTGGCTTTAGAGGGATCAACTTCTATGCCTCTTTCATTGATGATGAAGGCTAACAACTTTCCATGCGATGCTCCCAAGATGCACTTATTCAAGTTTAGTTTCAGCCTATATTACCTCAAATGGGAAAAACATCTTCCGTAGATGTTTTAGATGATCCTCTCGATGACGGGACTTAACAATCATATCGTCAACATAGACTTCTATCTCTTTGTTGATTATGTCATGGAAAATGGCAGTCATTGCCAGTTGATACGTTGCTCCTGCGTTTTTAAGACCGAAGGGCATGACTTTGTAGAAACATATGCCCCAAGGGGTAGTCAAGGCAATCTTCTCACAGTCTTCTACGGACATCTTGATCTGACTGTAGCTTAAGAACCGATCCATGAAGGACATCATCTTATGTCCAATAGTATTGTTGATGAGCAAGTCAAGGTGGGGTAAAGGGAAATCATCTTTGGGACTAGTCTTGTTTAGGTCTCTGTAATCGATGCACATCTGGACCTTGTCGTCCTTCTTGTGTATAGGGACAATATTGGCTAACCATTGGGGATATTGGATAGACAAAAGAAAGTTGGCATCTAGTTATTTTTATATTTCTTCTTTGAGGTCTAGGGACTATTCTGGTCGTAGACGCCTAGGCTTTTGTTTGATGGGATGAATATCCAGGTTAGTGGGAAGCTTATGGGTGAAAAGCTCTGTGTCCAAACCAGGCATGTCTGCATAGGCCCATGCAAAGATGTCTATGTACTCTTGAAGTAAGTTTAACAGGGCATGCCCTAGATTTGAGGTGTTGGGGGTCCCAATCACCTACCCATGAAAGATTTTAGTTTTCTTGACGTTTAAAGGCATCAATCACCTATTTTGGCATTGTGTCTTCCCCATCCCATTCTTCTTGTTCCTGGTTTTAGAAAATAAAGTTTTTAGTACGTGAAAAGGGTATTTAATACCTGGGCAGCAACTAGACTTGGAATCATGTTCTAAGTTGCCTACGTACCTAATGTTTGCATTGATCATAAGTTTAGTAAAGTTTGTTTAGTTGGGATCAAGTAGCATGTAGTTCTGGTTTTAAGATGTGGGCTAAATTTATATATTTTTTTGAAAAGTTGCTGAGACTGAAGATACTTCTCAGGTTGCCTACATACTTGCCTTTTAAGCATAAGTGCTTTTGAAAACATTGGTTTGTCAGGATTAAGCCACAAGTAGTTCTTTGACTACAAAGGTAAAGAAACAAAAAGAAAAGGGTTTTTTTTCAAAAGCGACTAGACCTGAAGCTGTGTCTCAGGTTACCTACGTACCCCTTATAATTTCATTGGTCAAATGCTTTGAATAATATGAGTTGGTAGAGTTCAAGTCTATGTAGTTCTTATTACAGGGTGGTAGAAAGAAAAGACTAAAACTTTTGAAAACACGAAACAAAAAGTGGAATAAGTTATCTCCTCTAGGCTTCTTTCCCAATCAAATCAATCAATCACCTGGTCCTCCGTTGTAGTTAAGTTGGTTTATTCGATCTGCTCCTTGGCATCTATGGGTACCCATGTTTCCAGCATGTTGACCTGGTCAGGGTCAAGCTCGTCTAGGTCTAGCTCTTCGCTTACAATAATTGATTGTAGTACTTTCATGATGTCTCTAGAGAGAGAGAATAGACTTAGGGGAGCCGTGTTGTCCTCCCAGTGTTCAGAGGTGTTGGGGGCTAAACATAAGGGCATGAGGAGCAGCCTCAAGATGGTAGGTCAAGTGATGATTGATGTTTGGGGGAGGGATAACAATTGGCCCCATTTGCGCACATTTCGTTCTAAGTTTGAGTAGTATTGGTAGGGGTAATGGAGCTTGTGGTTCAGTTAGCAAAGTGATGCATGTCTCGGGTAGTTCAGAGCTGGATGTAAAGTGCTGTATGGTTTTGTGACTGTCTTTCTTCTTCTTGTTCTTCTTGAACTAGTGCTTTATTAGAGGTTTCAACCCTAGGTCTACCTTGTGTGGCACTCTGATGGCTTTGATGGGGTTCTTCCTTCCCTGAGAAAATTTTCCTAGGCCTTGTTTGGATCAAATTTTATCTTAGCCATCATGCAGAATTTTGGTGGAAGTATTTTAGCCTTCCTTTTTAGTTTTGTTGTTTCTTTCTTTGTATGTACAACCTCAAATTAATACGAGGTGAAAGTACTCAGAGCTTGCAAGTTTTAAACTCCCAGTATCTTCTGCCCTGTCATTGTGATCACATCTATGGCAACTAGTACTATGATGACTTCATCATCGATGATGAACTTTACTTTCTTGTGGAGAGTGGATGGGACAACGCCTGCTTGGTGGATCCACGGTCTTCCCAACAACATTGTGAAGGAGGATGGTATGCTTAACACTTGAAATTGAACTTGGAACATTCTCCCTTCTATCACCAGGGAGATGTACACTTCTCCTTGACAACGACTGGCTGAGTTGTCGAAGCCCCTTATGTCACATAGGTTGGGTTTTACACAATTTGAGGGGACTCCCAACAGATCCAAGGTATCCTTTGTATAAATATTTAGGATAGACCCATTATCTATGTCAACACCCAAATTTTGACTCAAGTCAGTTGATTAAATAAGGACAGAATAACAGCATTTAGGTATCAAGACTCTAAGCATCAACAAGAATTTGAGGGTCCACATTTAAGAGCTCCTTCCACATTATTTGCAATTTTTCCCACCTCAGAAAGTCTTCCCTCAGCAAAGCATCACAAGTGAAAAAAAATACCATTTTGGCATTTTGCCTTCAAAAGCTCAAAACTCATTCTCTACCACTCAGATCACTGAATTTCTCTCACCTATATAAGCCTTCTTATTGTGAAGCATCATAGGCTAAGAATCTTCATTTTCATATTTTTTGACCCACGGGTAGAAAATTACCATTTTACCCTTTTCACCTCAGAGAATTTACCCCTGGACCCTCAAAGGACCACTGAAGCTTCTCTCGTTGCCTGAATGGCATAATTTTAGATCCTATGCATCCCTACTTCTCCCAATTCTGAGAAACCCATCACAGAGTAGATATTGCTCGAGAACGACAATAGCCAATTTCTCAACTCATGGTAACCCTCACCAAGAAATGACCCTTGAAAAAGCTCTCAAAGATTCATCCAATCTCCAAATCTAGAAAGGTCAATCACTGAATCTCAACCCCGACCTTAGCTTTAAATATCTAGGTCTGAGAAAAGAATTTCAACATCTCAAACCCTTGTGAAATCTCAAATCTTCCCCAAGGGGTCAAAAAGCTCCTTAGCTGTATTTCGCTCATATGCAACCAGAATGTTCTCCGGACCTCCACATCAAGATCATTTGGTGTCCTTCTCTCCGGAATAGTGAAGCCTTTGAAAAACTATCTAAGGAATGTGAGCTTTCGTGGGACTTATCTATTTAGATTCCCTCAAGTGCTCCAAAAAAGTAATAAATCAGGGTAAAAAATCAGGTGCTCAACCGACTCCTAGGAGTTCACCCAAACTCAAAAATTCAGTCTGTCAATGGCTATTTAGGACCTTCAAAGTATTAAAGTTCCACTAAATTATAGAAATCCTGTATTCGTAGTCGTCATTTCTGCTTAAATCACAACAAACACTTTCCGTTTGTATTTAGCACGCAGAATGCCCTAAAAAATTCTCCCTAACTAGGAATGCAGCAAGGTCAAGCCCATTTTCTCAGTTTCACCCCCGCCTTCAAAAAATCATTTAACAAATTCGAGCATCAGAGAATGTCCGGCAGTTCAACTCCACCAGCCTTCAAGCAGCTACAGAACCTTATCTCTTCAAGTGACCTTGCTTCGAAAATCCTCTAGCAACTGCCTAAGAATTTAGTGGTCAATTTATCAATTCCTGTAGCTCTAAAACTCCCCAAGCTTTAAATCCCCCAAACATGGCCTATAAATAGAGATCTATAAAAAATCCAGTAGTGCCTCCAGTCCAAAGTTCTCCAATTGCCCAAAAAGGGTTTTTGACCCAATTTTTTGAACGGACATCATAATATTGCATAGTTAGAGGCTATGGCTCACCTAGACCAGGGATCATCTTTCACTTGAAAATTTCCAAGATCAATTTTACCATTGTTCCCTTTCAAAATGCATTTAAGAGCTTTTCAGGTCATAAAATCCTGATTTTACCCCCTTGCCCTCATCGTAATTTGGTTCCAACTAATCTGTTGCGACCCAAATATTTGTGACCCTGACAATAGACTCTGAGTTTGCCATGTATTAAGCTCGAGAGCTCACAGGAGTTGACTGCACAATAAGAGTTCGAAAATCCAAAAAGCATTTAATGCACATTAATGAGTTAAGACTTTTCAAACTTAGCTCATTAATGACATTTAATGCATTCACACCTTATGACTAAAATTGCCAACCCTTGGATTGGGATCTTCCCAAGTGCACCCTCACCCCTCACCCTTAGATCTAGGACTTGAATTTCAAATCCCTAGTGATCCCTCTAGGTCCCCTCATATGGCATCTTGATACCCTTTATATTTGCAACATTTCAATACCTATCAAATGGCATATAAATTCACCCCCTTCCATGCCATCAATCCATGCCAACTAGCACACCCTCATCTCCACCCTCCACCTAATCAATGTAAATTAATCCCAGCCCCTCCCTTATCCATGTCACCTAGCACAAATCCCCTAAGTCCTAACCACTCATCCCAAGCTAATCCTAGCCTTACACATAAAATTAGCTAACCTAATCCTAGCTCTTCATCTAGATATTGCTAGGCTCAATCCCAACCATCCACCACTTCAAATTGGGGCTATAAATAACCCCAATTTCGTACAAGCAGGGATTGGCAACTGAAAACCCTAAAAAAAAGAGGAGAGGAAAAAGAAGAGGAAGAAAATTGAAGTTCTCTCAAACCCTAAGCTCACTTGGGCTAAGGTAAGCCTAAACCCTCCATAGTTCATTTTGTTTGTATTTCACATGTCCAATTATAAGTTTTTATGTTGTCCAATTCATGTTATCTAGCTACTTCAATTCAGGTTACATAATAGATGCTCAGTAACCTTTATTTGCTTTAATTTGGAGCATTTTAGTGTAGAATTTGTAGTGAATTTTGTACTGATCTATTGGAGCTCAAATTTTAGTATATTATTCTTAATACATGTGCTTATTTCCCTATTTAATTTCACAATTTTATGAGCTACGAGAGGCCTCGAAATGGCCCCCCAAATAGACCCCAAAATCTAGGTCCTGTGTGACCTAGGTTCAGTCCATTATTTATGAATTTTTGTTTGATTTTTACATGCATGTTCTTGAGCCAAACTTATGATATGTTATTCTCCTGTCAATTGCCTACTAGCAAGCTTCATTTCAGATTTTTCTCAAAATCCTAAGGGTCCCAATTTTGAGAAATCCAGCTATTGGATTTGCTCCCAGTAACTAACATTTGAATTTTATAGAAATAAAATCCAGGCATTGAACAAACAAGCATTAAAGGAATAATCAGGCATTGGAATCTAGGACCCACCCCAGTGAACCACTGTTCTTCTTTAGCCTGTTCATATGCCAGAATAATCCTTTGGGATCTAGTCCTATGCTCAGACACCTTTGTGGGCCCTGATTTCTTTCCCCAACGCCTGAATTTTATTTCAGGAGTTCAAAGGAAATTTAGGCTTTGGGATGGATTTCAGGAGTTAGGACTGTGATTAAAAATCCTTTTTTTTTTTTAAATATTTTACTTATTGCTATGGGTCTAGGGTATAGACCATGAACCACAAAAGAGACCCACCCTTATTTGGAAATTTTCACATTCTTGGGACCCACACAAAGGGTTCAAAACCCAGAGGTTAGTTGCTGTCTTTTAGCAACTGACATATGAATTTTCCCTGAATTAAAGTCAGGTGTTGGAAATTTAGGCGTTATGCATAAATTCAGGTGTTAATCCTATGTGAGATGACCAATCTGTAATTCTTTTTTGCGCAGAATTATGTGCTTACAGAAGTCCTAACTTCTGAGATTAGACCTTCTAATCTCAGGGGACATTGTCTATCCTTCTCCCACTACACTAGGACCCCTAGAAGCACATCAAGAAATTAGGGTTAGTTGCTAGTCTATCCAGCAACTAACGCCTGAATTTCACCCATTGAATAAACAGGCGTTAGAAGGAAATTTAGGCATTAAGCTTGGAAAACAGAAAATGAACTAATTTCTTTTTCCCTCCCACTTCTGTGCTTACAGAAGTCAGATTTTGGACAGTGGGTAACCCAACCTTGAGGGAGACATTTCCCTTCCCTGGATAAATCCCAAAGTGTAAGGGGGCCCACAAAAATGCATGAGTAATCTCAAGACAGTTGCTGGCCTGTCTAATAACTAACGCCTAAATTTCACCCTGAATTAAATTTAGGTGTTGGAAATAAAATTTAGGTGTAAGGCTTGTGACAAAAAAAAAATTCTCACTTTTTATTCCATATCTTATATTAGGGTTTGTTTTAACCCTGAGACAAATATGTGAGGACTTCAGAGGTGTCCACCATCCCTCTAAAAGTCATAAATTTGTAGACCCCCTTGTGAAGAAAACTAAAATTAAAGAATGCAAGTTTTAAAGAATGCAAGTTTTGGATTTTTTAGAAACCAACGCCTAAATTTTACCCTTAATTAAATTCAGGCATTGAGAGCATAATCAGGCGTTGAGTCTATAAAACATACTGAAATCTGCATCTTTCCTATTTCACAAGCATGGACCTTAGGATAGTTTAGAATATATATAAATATGAGAAGCCACCCTAAAAAGGTGGGTATCTGGGGTGCCTAACACCTTCCTCAAATACAACTAAACAACTTACCCTTTATCTTAGGAACATAGACCAATCTTAGGAGTTAAACCCCTAAACGTTGGGGTCTAGACTTCTCCTCTTTCCCTGAAAAGGAGAACGGATGTCCAACTCCATCGATTAATGGTGGCAACTCCCAACAAAGCCTAACCCAAAGGTTAACAACCCTTACACACTCAAACCAACGTGGCTCGGAACCTGGGGCACCCCGCACTCTGATGTCCATAGTCTCCACACCTACTCTAGACCTCTCTAACCTTCAAAACAGTTACAGGACCCATTTTGAATGTGGATAGCTCTATTTCTAGAATTTTTGAAAAACCAAAGACAATACAAGGGGTGTGGGATCCTTATGGGATTCTTATCCTTAGGTTGTGGGGCTCAGTATCCTT
>JAOXJP010262444.1:0-20909 GCA_025762735.1 Platanus orientalis
GTAATCACTAGTGTTAGGATAATTGGGAGAGAGAAGTGAGTTTGTGATAACAGTAGGCTTGCACCAAGGGTCAATGTTGAGTCTATACTTTGTTTCCCTAATTATGGATGAATTCACTAGGCTTATACAACAGGAGGTTCCATGGTGTATGTTGTTTGTTGATGATGTTGTGTTGATTGATAAAACTAAAGAGGGGTACAAACCAAGTTAGAACTATGGAGGGATGTTTTACAATAAAACAGTTTTAAGATAAGCTGGACTAAAACAAAATATATGGAATGTAAGTTTAGCAAAAATAGGATTAGAAATTAGGGAGTAGTTAGACTTGATAACCCAGAGATACCTCGGAGTGACCATTTTCGTTATCTTAGTTTAATCATGCATAAAGAAGGAGATATTGTATATGATGTTGCTCATAGGATTAGAGGGGGATGGTTTAAGTAAAGAAGTGCTTCTGGAGTGTTGTGTGATAAATAAAAAATTGATAGGAAAATTTTATATGACAACTATAAGAACAAGCATATTTTATGGAATAGATTGTTAAGTAGTTGTTGCTGGTTTTTTCACCTTGACCCGCGTTCAAGTGAACCGTGTAGTCAGAGTGAGTTTGGTCCATGCCTCACTCAAGAGGACTTTGATAAGCCTCAAGGGGGAGAAATGATGAAAAAATGTAACTTTCATTTATATAAAAATTGATAGCATATTATAGATATCTTACCCAATTTGAAGAAGCCACGACTCATATTCTAAGTATCATCCCTACTAATGAGCAAGTCAATGACAAGAGCAAGGAATGAATCAAATCAAATCCTTAAGATCAAAATACAGACTATCTTATGATTCTTCAAGCATCAACCATAAGTCTATAATAAACATCCTAGCTAGCTTACCTAGAAAGACCTGAAACTATCTATTGATCTTGTCCGTTAGGGTGTCAAGTCTGACGTCAAATTTTTAGGACGTTTCGTACCAGATCTCTTCATGAATAGGAGCTTTACTACTCTCAGGGGTATGAAAATTCCTTCCCCTTCGAGGCATTTTTACATTGTGGTCATTAATCAATGTGTTGGTATTTTTTCACCTTGACCCGAGTTTGGGTGAACCATGTAGTTAGAGTGGGTTTAGTCCATGCCTTACTCAAGAGGACTTTCACAATCCTCGAGGGGGAGAAATGACAAACAAATGTAACTTTTATTAATATGAAAATTGACAACACAATATATATATCTTACCCAATTTGAAGAAACCATAACTCTAATCTGAAGTGTCTTCCTCAATAATGAGCAAGTCAATGACAAGAGCAAGGAATGAATCAAATCAAATCTTTCAGACCAAGTTACAGACTAGCTTATGCTACTCCTACTCCTAAGATAGATTAACTCCTATTCATAAGATAAATTAAATTTGATGATGATGTTGAGATCTTTCGTTATTTTGTATTTCACCTATTTATTTTGGATTAGTTGGTTACAACATCTACTCCACACTGTAGGGTAGTCATTCCTTTTTCCTTGTTCATCTATCCAAGCAATATCTCCGTTCACCTTGGTGTCAAATGTCAATCATGGGGTGCATCATGCCCCTACAGACAGTGACCTCCATCCTTAATAAACAAATGATCAAGATATGTGGCATCGCCTAGTAGAATCCACTTTCTTTGCTTGCCCATCGGAAGTGTGCCTCTTGTCTTTACTTTAGTGGATTAATTCAAGAATAATAGAATCCACATGCCTTAAAACCGAGGAAGGGATTGCAAATAGTATCAACAACAACCAATAAACAACACATATATAAAATGAATGTGGCTGAAATGAGGATGTTGAGACGGATAAGTGGCATGACCAGAAATGATAGAAATAGGAATGAATCCATTTATGTGAGCTTTGGTGTAGCAGTAATAGGTGATAAAACGAGGGAAAGTCGGCTGGGATGATTTGAAGGTTATAGAAGGATAAGAGGAAGGCTAAAGTTAACCTAGGTTGAAGTGGTAAGGAGAGACATGATCGCTTGTAATTTAACAACAGATATGGCCATGAATAGAGTGGAATGGAAGAATACAATTCGTGTAGCCGGCCCCAAATTGTTGAGATAAGGTTGTTTATTTGTTTGTTTGTTTGTTGTTGTTGTTATATAATATAATTATATTCATTACGAAGGTATAGATACATAGTCACTCATAAGATGACCAATGAGCTAACTTTGAAAAGGAGAACCAAACTCAAGAACGTAAATAGAGATTCTCATGCTTAGCAAGTGCATGAGCCACTTATTTAAACTTTCTACTTATACGGTGATAACAAATAGAGTCGAAAGTATTAGCCAAAGTCTTACAGTCAAAGATGACACACTTCATAGACCAAGGATATCGCTCCAAGTTATTTTCCAAGGAAATAACTTCAAGAGAATCTCCCTTAAGAATCACTTTTCTAAAGCCCATATCATAGGCTTTTTTCAAACCAAGTCATGTAGCTTGGCATTCCAAAATCACAACAAAAGACGTTGAGCATGGCTCTGCCAAGGCACACACCATATCACCATTGTCTTTGTGAAGGACAACTCATAGACCTGCCTTTAAATTCAGGCCCTCAAAAGACTCATCAAAATCAATCTTAACAAAAACTTGTTGAGGAGGCATCCATCCTTGAAGAGCAATCCCATTTAGCTTTCTTTACAGTGAGAACCATCAAACACCCCAAGGTTGAGGTTCTGATGGAAATTTTCATGTATAGTGTTTTGGTGAATAAGCTAATTGTGGATAAAGTTGGTGGTGGATATGACTTTTGATGGATATGGTTGAAACTTGACAAGGCTTTTGATATGTGTTAGGATTTCCATGTAAGCGAAAACCAAAATTGAAGTTACAAACTATTTAACCATTATTGCTGGGAGGTGAGAGAGTTGAGAGGAGGGAAGAAGAGAGCTCATACTAGGCTGCAAGAAAGAGTGGTGCCACCTTTGTAAGGAGTTGGGATGTGGGGAATCCCTTTATTTAAGAAAATTTCTTATGAGACATTGGTATAATTGCTTCATGCTTTTTTTAGTAGGGTTTTCTCCTTGAATGAAACAAAGAGTAAAGTGGTTTCTTCATAGTGAGAAAGCTAAGTCTTCTTTGGGTTATGAGAGAAGCCGATGAAAGTTTTCTCCATTGTTAAGAGAAAGTTATAAGTGTAACGGGTTCTTAGGTTTTCTTGGAGCTTGGGTTTAAGGTAAGAAAAAAGAAGAATATATTCAATGTAATTTGTATTTCTTTGATTTATAGTAAATAACAAATAAAACTTGTAGACGTAGGCATGTAGGCTAAACTAGTAAAAGTCCTTGTCTTTTGGATGCTTTTGATTTGTTGACTGCTAAGTTTTCTTTATTGTATTGATTGTGACGTGGTTAGATGGAAGGTGCAAGGCACCTAGCTAGTTGTGCGGTACTAGCTAGCATGACGAGGAAGGGCAAGAAAGAACCAACATCCACGGTGGAAGGTGTGAGGGCCAGGGGTGGAGCCAGGTAAAAGCAAGGCCCCCCCTTCCCCCCGCCCTCCCCCCTCAATGTGTGAGTACCCTTGTAGTAGTAATGGGGCTGACAAAATATTATCCTTGATTGGAATCAGATGCTCCCCCTTGAATGTGTGAGTTGCAGCAGTCAAAGAGAGACAAGCATTCTGGTTAAGAGAGATTCAAAACACCTTGAGAGACATAAACGATAGTTATAGATAAGAATGGGCGTTTGGGATCAAACAGAGGTGCGAAGCACCATAATAAACATTAACAATGGTTTGGAGACAAAAGTTATGTGTCCAGGTTGGACGTGGGTGCAAAGCTCCCTTAGGCCTTAAGAGATAACTGCAATAATTGAATGTAAACACTAGTGTCGGGACCGATCATGGGATGAAACAACTTATGAGATATATGTAAGGCATCAAGGTTGGACATGAGTGCGGAGCCCATTGCAATAATTAAATTGAGACGTATATAGCTATTATGAAATGGTCAGAGGCTTCTCGTGTCGTGGTGTGAGATGCTAATAGGTGATTTAGCTATTTATGAAATGGTCAGAGGCTTCTCGTGTCGTGGTGTGAGATGCTAATAGGTGATTGGTTATAGGCCTGGAGGATACTCGGCATTTTGCTCAGTAGGTAGGTGTGATATCTCAATCTTCCTTACTTGGTGGTGTTTTGTAAATGCTCGAAGACTCAAGACGAAGGGCACTGTTTCCATATAGTCACTAAAATGGCGAGGTGTATGTAAATTATATTGCCAGTGATTTAAAGCATTTTCGCATTAGCTATGAAAAGAATAGAAAGGGCCTGACCAGTGAAAGATTCCATTGCCCTTTTGATTTTTTGAGTATCTAATTTGTCTTTGTTGTTAGATTTATGGTTGTGGGAAACTCAACAATGATGGTATAATCAAAATATATATAATTTTTAAGTTGGTCGTAAATGAGGATCAGTCGCGGACCATAATTTAGTCGCTAACAACAATTCAATCACAAATGATACAGTCAATCTTTACACTTTAGGCAGTTGTGGTATTTCAATCAGTCATGATACATATGTCACCAGTTCAGTTGCGAGCCTTGGTTAGTATCGACGTGCCTTTCAGTCAGTATTAGCTTTCAATCGCGACGCGTGATCTCAGTTATAGTTCTATTAAAATAAACAGGAACATTTTAGTGAAAATGATTCTCGCCAATATTACGAGGGAATCACGAGTCACGCACGGTATTCTCATGTGTCTTTGATAATTTTTCATTCACTGTCATGACAAATAAATACCGTACAAATTCACACCACTTGGTAAATGGGTTCAATCAAGTCTTGTATGATCGGAGGATGAAGTCCGATTCGCTGTGAGATGCACTTCCGTCCATAGTTATCACAAAACTGTTTCTCATATAGATCGAGATACGTTTCTCACAGAGCCCTTTACGGAAAGTTCTCCTTAAACAAACTAGCTGATCTGCTTTTCATCTTTAACTGCTTTAAGCCAGTTTTGTGAACGCTAACAGAAAGAAAAAGGAGCACATTGGAAGCAACCTGGAAAGTATTCTTCTTATCAGAATATATCTCACAAGCATATATTTAGATTTAGCACCTTATATCTTTTTGCTCGGTGGAGGACATCTTTCAAGTGGTGCGGCGCAGAGGATCTTCTCTTGCCGGTCTATGACTTGTTAAGGTCCTGTCTAATAGGTGGCAGGAGATGATTGACGGGAAAAAGTGAGTTGTATTTTTAAAAAAATTGTAATTCACTTTTTTCCTCTAATAGTGTCTTGCCACCTGTTAGACTGTTAGACAGGATCTTAATAGGTCATAAGTGATGGGAGAGGATCCGTTCTAGTGGCCCAATATTCGTTTTGATTATTTTTATTTTTTTCTCAGGCAGATCAACCCTTTTTTAGATTTGATGTTACTTTTATAGCATTAGATCATATTATTAGAAATTTTAAATATACTTTAAAGGTGAGAATTCTCTACATGTGAGCCATGAATGTATGTCATGAGTACTCCGTGGCAAGGTAGTTCAATTAATCCCCAGTTTGACTGTAGAAATATCATGCCGGTATAGAACCATAGATGCAAGACACAATTGCAGTTTACCTTCTTAAGAAAAAAAAGAACCAAAAAATATAAAAAGGAAAGATGCAGGCCCACTTTTCGTTTTGCATTTATGGGTAGTTCCACCACGTTAGTAAACGTCAACGCTGAAATGGTACAGTGGGTCTTGAATTTACGTGGCTTGGCTTCAGTGAGTATGGAATCCGTGCACAATTCGTGTCGGGGCTGAGAATACTCATATTAGTATTGAAAAGTGACTTACTCGTCCATATAGGATGTTTTTTTTTTTTATTGGATTTAATGCCCCTTTTAAATAAGGAGCAAATGTTTCATTTGAACACTTTTTTATTTTTTTTATTTTTAACCAAAGAAAACCTTTATCTACTGTTTTAATCTTCAACACCACCCCACCTTTCATACAAGTACAGACACGGAGGGACAGGCAAATTGGGTGTAGCAGATCTTATCCCTTTCTTTGTCTTTAAAAAATCGCGTCATTTTATTTTTTTAATTGTGAATTTTTTTTTTCTTTCACAGTACGTATTCACCATCCCATATCCTCGTACGGAGAGACACATCAACACTGAAAAATGATAAAGCTCTCCTCCCCCCCCCCAAAAGTATAAATCAGTTTTCGGGGCTGACGCACCAAAAGTATAAATCAGTTTTCGGTGCTGATGCGTCAGCCCCCTGGTGCCGCAAGCTTCCACCTGTTTGCACGAAATTCATATGTATCTAATCCGAGCCGATGCCCTTATGGCAGACAAAAGAGAGAACAAAACCATATCAATCAATCAATTAAAAACAACAAAAATTCAATCGAAAAAAAAGAGAGTACATCACCAACGAAACTTCAAGGCAACTTCGACGAAACTTCCCCCGCTAGGAAAGAGAAACTTCCTACACAGAGTGAGGCACGCGGCGGAGTCCAGAATGAGAAAGAGGCAAGAAGGAACGCGGTTTTTTCATCGTCGGACATTTGCAAATCGGTCGGGAAACAACTTAGTCCGAATAAACCGCTCGTAAATTTCGTTAAAGCCACTTCAGGTTAGCAAAAAACGTGGTTTCTCGTACTATTTAGTTTAGAGCACACCAGGCAATTACAACAAATAAACCCTAATCGATCGGCACCTCGAAATTTGGTTTTTTTTTTTTTTTTTTAATAATAAATTTTATTGATTTTCTCATAGAATTAAAAACTAATATGAACTGGAGTTGTATGCAACGGTTTAATTTAGAGGAAGTTTTTCTTCTATCTAATCAAAAAAGGAAAAAAAGAAAGAAAAAAGAAAAAGAGTAGATGTAGTAGTTCTGTTTATTTTGATCACAAGTTCCCAACGGCGGCCTCACAGACTTAACGGCTGGTGTCATCTCTCCTGCGACAGTGGGACGACCGCGAATGACTAGTGAATCCCATGGATCCCCGTACCACCGGCGGTTGGACATTGAAAGCAGCAGATGCAACGGTGGTAGCGACTGCGACGATGATGAAATTTCTTCGGATGTCTTCTACATTCCCAATACCAAGAACGCTTCGATGGAGCGCCTCAAGAGATGGAGGGTAATCCTTGATACGAATGCCGTTTATTCAGTTGATTCTCTGTAAATGACTCTGTAACTCATGCTTAGGTTGTATAAATCAAAATCTGCATTGGTTGAATAAATTCGATTTCATATTGCTTGAATGTGATTGTTGTTGAATAATGTCTTATGGAATTGATTAATGATAATGTGATACTCTTTGCTAATTTGATCGGTGGTTTGCTTTGTAGGGTCTGGGAATTAATTGAAGTATTCTCTTTACTGTAATGAGAGTGCGTTGTCATGGGAATATATGTTATATTGCTGTTTTTTTTTTTTTTTTTTTTTTTTTTTTTTTTTATGATTTTGTTTTGATTTTATCAATGGTTTTTGTTAAGATGCCATATGAGGGAGTGTATGTTGTCATTGGTGGTGTAAAGGAATTAGTGCCTTGAATCCTGGACTCACTGCAAGGAGAAAATAGCTCAAAGCTAAAGCAATTTTCATGTGACTTTTTTTTTTAGGCCAGAGGTTCTACTGTCTACGTTATAAAATTCTTCTTTCATCACTCTATCTTCTCTAGACTTACAAACTAAAATCTAAACTTCTGATTAAAATAAAATAAAATAGATAAGTATTGTCACAAAATGATTCCCTACCAATATTTTCGCTATAACTTTCATAAATTACATCAGTTTCACAATATATTGGACACATTGGAAAGGTTATACAAAAAATCAAGGCAAATGCATTTTTTTGACCCCCGAAAATAGATCCTAAAGAAAAATGAAGGAAATAGATTTTTTCACTTTTCAAAAAATATTATGCTACAAGTAAGGCTTAACTCATTTAGAAAATAAATAAAATCAAACCAAATAATGGCTGAAATTCTAGAAAACATAATGTCTTAACTAAATCAGTACTAAAACTAGTAGAACCATGGACTCATGGGTTTCTTGGGCTTGCTGGATTGGATATGATGGGCTTCAAATGTGGAATTCCTAGCCATAAATTTGAATATTGGTTATTATATGTCCTGCATCATTCTTCATTGGTTTTGTGTTTAAGGGAAAAAAGGGTGGAAGAAGGAAGAAGAGTTTCAGGGGAAAATGTAGAGAGTCTAATTGTCCTCACTTTGCCAAAGGGTATTTATAATCATGCTATACCGTACTAATACCATACTAATAGAAGACAAATACAAAAGAAGTTTAAAATAACCCCCAGCTTACATGTGCTTACAACCATACCCCATATATGAATACTATTGCTTACATGAGTTTTCAACACCCCATTTAAAGATGGATAATAGAGATCTTGAAATTCGGAAGAATCAATATCTGAATGATCCTAGAGGGGGGTGAATAAGATCAAGCCAACCCTTTTTGAACTTATTTAACTTTTAAACCCAAATTCAATTTTGCTTTAAATTCCTTAAAGTTTTTACTTAATTCCACACTATGAACCTATCATAAATCATGAGGTTCTGTCATACACTATAGTGTTACCTATAGCCGGGTGGGAGTAGGGTTGATAGATCCCCTAACCAAATTTTAACTTAAGGTTTCTCTTGATTAATTAGAATCCCTTTACAAAGTTAAGAGCAATAAATACAAAAGAACAATCACATACTTGACCACTGTCATTTCTAGTGGTTTGGCACTCTGGGACTTCGTCCACTTTTAACCTAGCTCACCCTCGAGCCTCTTTAATTCTTTATTAATAGTTGTTGTAAACTATTACAGGTAGAATTAATAAAAACCTGAAATTTACTTACAAGTTCCAGAGAATCTACTCCCTTGTAAGTACGCTCTTAGTGGTTTTGATGGGCGTGTGTTTTACACTTAGCTCTAGCAAGTGTTGCGAGAATCCACCTCTAGTGACTTAGGCAAAGGGTGCAAACTTTGATTGACGTGATGAAATTGCTTCTATTGCAGGTTGTCTCTTTGTAAGCTAATTTGATTATAAAACCCATCATTTTTGTTGGAAAGACAAGGTATAGTTATATGGATAGCTCTCTAAAGTTTCCTTCAAGTTTAACTAATAGTTTGAAAAGCTCTCACATGAATTTGGAAAGGATTTTCCTATAGAAAAATGCACAAGGTCAAAAGCCAACACTAATTTAACTCATACGCACAAGGCTTCACAACATTAGATTGATTTCAACAAGGATTTGACTAAGAATTCAAGCATTCAAGATACATTGACAATGGGGTTTAATCCCCTATTTATGGAGTGGAAAACCTACTTTTTGGAAGGCTTAACCGTCTCTTTTCCAATGGTTAAAAAATCGAGCTGTTTGGAAAAAAGCCGTTATATTTTTTCCAATTTTATGACCTATGATCGATCTTGGAAAACCTAAGATCGATCTCGGGTGTCTTCTGAGCAAAAACTAGAAAGTTTTCAATAATATTTATCCTTATTATCCCTAAAAAAAAAAAAAACCTAGAAAGTTGTCATTCTGGGTTCGATCCTGAAAATTCTAGGATTAATCCTAGTTTTTTGGGATTGATCCTAGAACTAGACTTCCAGAATCTAATTCAGGACTTCTTCTACCTACTCCAACTTCTGAATTTTGTCCAACACCCATAAGACCTCGTTTTGGTCCATGCATATATTTTTACTAATTTATGTTCATTTTAGACCAAATTCAGTCCTCCAATGGCCCAATCATTGTGGGACCTTCTCAAGGTTTGGGTAACTCATTTCTGTCCTTTGATCTGACTCAAATGAAGTTTATAGAGAGATTATCGAAGTTTTTGATGAGATTTGAGGTTTTGGTTTCGATCATTTGATCCGACTCAAATGAAGCTTTTCAATCGAAATGGACTTAAATAGAGTCCTAGATTTTGCTTAAGAAAGCTAAAACTACCAAGAAACGAAAAAAATAATGAAATTTTGAAGCCTGCGATACTAGGGTGAGGGTTTTCAGCTTATAATCATTAATTATAAGCTAATCAAATAATGAATTTTTACACCCTATATTGCGTCTCTCATCAATTTTAAGTAATTTTGTCAAAAAATTGCACACGTATCACGAGACATGTGCAAGACGCGCGATACGTCTCACAAGAAATGAGAATTCCATGGGAGATTTTGAATACAGGTGCTGTATCGTCTCCCATACTTGCAAGACCGAGACATCTTATGCGAAATGACCCGTCTCGTGCGAGGTTTTGAACCATGAGATAAGGTATAACTATATGGTTTGCTCTTCAAAGCTTTCTACAAGTTTCATTAAGAATTTTAGAAGTTCTCACACAACTTTGGCAATGACTTGCCTATAGAAAAATGCATAAGGTCAAAGACCAACACGAATTTAATTCATACGCACATGGGCTCCTAAAATTGGCTTGATTTCAACAATGATTTTCCTTAGAATTCAAGTATTCAAGATGTCCAGCCAATGGGGTTTAGTCCCTATTTATAGTGGAAGAACCACTTTTTTGTAGGGTTCTAATGTGTCTTTTCCAACAGTAAAAAATCGAGCCATTTGGAAAAGTGAACATTATATATTTATTTTTAATTTGCGCCTTAGGATCGATCTTAGATTTTTGGGATTGATCTTGGACTTTTGGAATTGATCATAGAACACTTGGGATCATTCCTGGGTGCTTTCTACGTAAGACCAAAACTTTGTCATTCTGGGATTGATCTTGGACTTCTAGAACCTGCTCCAAACTCCCAGATTACTTCCCAAACTCCTAGATTTTGTCCTCTAACATCCATAAGTCCTCAAATTGGTCTATTCTTATATTTTTATTATTTTAACATAATATTGGACCTAATTTGGTCCTTTAATGGTCCAATCATCGTGTGACCTTCTTTATGTTTGGGCAATCTCATTTCTAGGCCATTTTAAGTCCTCCTAAGGTTAGGTCCATACCCAAACATGCACTTAATAACCCTTACCTTTTGAATTTGACTTGGAGTTTAAATGTTGGCTTCTTGAGGTACTTTGTATTGGAGCTTGAGACTTCTTAAGTTCTTCAATGACGCTTGTACTTCACTTGATGATTATTCACCTGCATCTAGTTATATGATTTTTGTTGGAGAGTTGTCATTTCTACATCCATTCTTGGGTGCATTATAACACTTGTGCCCTTTTTGAGTTTGAGAATACGCAAGAAAGATACACTTGTATGATCTTTGAGATAATTTATCCTACCTTGGATTTAGGACATGACCAAAACACATACTACCAAAAATATGAGGAGGAAGAGAAAATAAAGGAAGAATAGGAAACTAGAGGGATTGTGGATATTGATTATTTAACACAGACGATGGCATATGGTTAACTAGGAAATCTGCAGTTTAGATGGCATCACTCCAAAAGAATTTAGGTACGTGCATAAAAATGTTAGGGTTTGAGCAATATCAAGAAGATTTTGATTTTTATGTTCTGCAACCATTTTGTTGTGGAGTATGATCACAAAAGGTTTGATGTATAATACCATTTGAAGCACAAAACACTTGTAAATTACTGTGAATCTCACGAGCATTGTCAGAATGAAACACACAATAAGATGGCTAAACTGTACTTCAATTTCTTTGTAAAATAATTTGAAAGTAGACAATAATTCAAATTGATTTTTCGAAAGGAATAGCCATGTCATGCGCGAATAATCATCCACAAATGTAATGAAATATGAATAACCAAATAAACTTAAATGTCTAGTAGGACCCCAAATATCAGTGTGAATTAATTTAAATGGACTTGATCTACGACTACCAACTAGATTGGGAAAAGAAACACGATGATGTTTTCCTAATTAGCATGCTTCACACTCTTTATTGGACACAAATTGTATGGAAAGAATACTATGCTTTAACCTTTGTAGTGATGGATGATCTACATGATTATGTGATTGGAAAGGAGAGACACTGGAATGTAATGCAACTATACTGCTTCTTGGATCCTTATCGAGATAATGTAAAGTATTCAGTTCACGCATACCACCAATAACCTTTGTCTTGAGGTCCTGAAAGGTACAAAAGGAGGGATAAAAGTTACAGAACATTGTAATGCTTGAGTTAGATTATTAACAGAGAGTAAACTAAACAGAAATTTAGGATCATAGAGAACAGATTTAAAAGGCAATGAAGATGTAGGATTGGCAACTCCACGTCCACTAATGAAACATGGGAACTATCTGCAAGAACCACAGTAGATTGAGGTCTAGATGGATTAAAAGCGCTAAAATGGGAAGACATATCGGCCATATGCTCAAAAGCCCCTGAAACAATAACCTAAGAAGACTTCTGAGTAGCAAGACAAGCAGTACTTGAGTGAGCCAAGGTAGCTATAGAAGTGAATGACCCCAAGTTAATATCAGAATTTGGAAGATGCTGCAGTAAGGAATTGTATTCTTCTTGGGAAAGAGTAACAGGTTCAACACTTCCACTAGGAATATCATGAGTGGACTGATGAGGAGCAGTTCCACTAGTAGATCCCAAAATATTCCTACCAGTAGTAGTAGCATAGCTCATGCTCGCTTTCCGAAGTTATCCCAACATTTTTCACTGGTGTGATTGGTCTGATCTCTACCACCCCCAGAACAACCTCTTCCAGGCATAAATACAAGGCCTGCATTCTTATTAGTAGAACTTCCAGTGGTAGGAGGAGTAACTGCTACTCTTTGGATCCTAGAAGAGAAGGCCGACTATCACTTGCAAGTGTCTCCCCCTTAATTGCCTGAAAATTAGGGTTTAAACCAGACATAAACTTTACTACTTAAGACTCTTATCGTTGCCTTTTTAGTTGATCAACATTGCTTGTGATTGATTGATATATGTTCAACTCTTCCCACATAAGCGGAAATTTAATCCCAACAGATGGTCGAAAAAAAAACGAGTAAAAAGGGAAAAATAGCTTAGGCAGTAAAACTATAGTAGAAAAAGCATGCCAACTCTCCAATACTCTCCTCCAATCTTCTTGAAATTAGTTTTTGTAAATTTGTAAGAATGATACAAATTATCCATTTGCAGCCAACAACAGAAAAAATTAACTGATTCTTCACCACAGTCAATTTACTCAAATCTGGAAAATTTCTTCCAAAAACTGAAGAAATTACTTAGAATCCGTTACAAATACCAGCACACACCCAAAAAAAAACAAAAAAAAAAATCTAAATCCACTTCTATCAAATCAAGAATTTTTATTTACTGACCTAGGTCAATCTGTACAGTACACTGGCATCAGCCGTACAGATAGCTGACATCAGTAAATACCTTGGCTCAAGCTGTTCCTACCGATTTGTCTTAGATCCCCTTTGGTTCTGGTACCAAGTTGAAAATACGAGTTGATATATAGATCTAGGATTTAAGGTATAATGGTGAAGGAAGAAGAAGAAGGTGGGGGAGGGGTAAAAAGTAGGAGACTAAAAACTCTCCCACATTGTTATTCTTTGTATATACTCATATGTATGATATAGTATTCCATACCAATGCAAAAACAGAACCCCCAAATACATGTATTTACAATCGTACCCCATGTGACTCTATACTCCCATATACTATTATACATGAACTCCAACATATACAACATACTCCGATTGTATACCATAGTTTTTTTATTGCATTCAAGATAGAGATTTGCTATATATATATATATATAAATGATTTCTATTGGATAGTAGAAATAACTTCTTTCTACTGGATAAACAAATAGATTCCATAAAGAAAAAAATGATTTCAATCAACCGATGTAATAAACTATCTACAAGAATGATATTACTCACCATGATTAGGCAAATTTGCACATCACATCAGTCCTCTTCTATGTGTTGATCTTGAAAGAAGAGGACATCTTTCACAAAACTTTAACACCACACAAACAGCACCTAACCATAACTGGTTTGTGTACAAAAGAGATGATGTAACCCTTGAATCAACCACTATTGATCAAGAATTAAAAAAACACCTAAGGGTTTGATGAAAAGTTAAAAAAAGATGAAGGAGATGGAAGAGAGAAGGGTGATCAATAATAGGATCAGATTTGCTCTGATTCCATGTTAGAACATAGATAAATAACAAATAGAAGCAAATAAATAAGAAGAGGAGAAGAAAATGAGAGAAGAAAGGGGAGAAAAGTGGTAGCCATAAGAGGAGAGATTAGGGTTTGTTAAAACCTAATGACACCCCATTCTCATTTATATTATAAAATGTGAAGGGTTGACAATAATACCTTTGACCACATGGATTGTACCCCTTTGGTACATATACTAGTGTTTCAACAGTCACATTGAACTAGCTTTTGTATTCTTATTTCTACTTTGTAACTTGAGTTATATATGTTGAAAGGGACAATATGTATTGTTGTTATGTCAGTTATGGCTTAGGTGTGTAATTAAAAATTTTTCATGATTGATATGTCGTTTCGTTGAGAATAAAGCATTTTCATTTGATATCCTTGTTAACTTGTGTAAATTCATTTTTTTTCTTCTATAGCAAGCGGCTCTTGTGCTTAATGCCTCCCGTCGATTTCGATACACTTTGGACTGGAAAAAGGAAGAAGAGAGAGAGCAGATAAAGAGGAAGATTAGAGCACATGCTCAAGTCATACGAGTATGTTATTTATATAAATAGATATTTCTTTAGTGTAAACAGATACTTCTTCTATAGTGTAGGTATTATTATTTATTTTCTAATCTTTGATCTTTTATTGTATCAGGCAGCTTTTCTTTTTAGAGAGGCTGGAGAACGTGTAAATGGTACTTCTCTCTGTTAAATTTATTGTTCTAACATTACAATACCTTTCTCCCTGTAAAATGTGGACATGGTATTATTTGCTTAGAGATGAATTAGGGAGATGTACTTAATGGTTATGATTGAGTAATACTAGCCCTACATTCACTGTATACACTAAAGGACACATGCCCAACCCTTTGGATTGGAGTGGGCCCCACTGCATTTAGCTAGCATGCCCAGGTTTGCTTGTTTGGTGTTTTTTATTTTTATTTTTTATAATGTTATTATTATTATTATTTGTTTCTGCTCTGTGTGTAGCTTCCTATGCTTCTTTTATGGTATTACCAAGCACTTACTGAGAAAAGGTTACCAAGATTTGTTTTTCTTTTTCCTTTTTATTTATTTTTGTCTATATCCCATATTTTTCTTTTTCTACTTTTCATGGCTATTCTGTTCATGATTGTGGATGTTGTGATTGATTCAGCAAATCATGGTAACATATTAAATCTAATGCAGTGTACGATAGGGGCTGCTAAAGTCAACTCAAAAGCATACATACTAAAGTTAACAAAATTGGGTACAACTTTATCCATCTGAAAAAAAAAAAGATGAAAAAAAGATTGGGCACAACCTTTCCTTTCAATATACCTCTCTCCCCATTCCCTTTGTATTGTTTTCAAATTGATGATGTTCATCCTTTTGTGACCTCTCTCTCTCTCTCTCTCTCTTCTCCTCTCTCTGATGCGGGAATTGATGGGAAACAGTTTTGAAATATTAAAACTTGAATTTAGAAATTAGAATATGCAAATTTTGGACCAGAGGAAAAATTGTAATTTTGGCAGATTTAAAAAGTTATAACACCCCTGGATGACGTCAGAAAATTTCAAAACTCTCCAGATCAGCAAGGAAGATTTTTTGAATGTGTGGTTAAAATGTCAAAGGATTTGGAACACTAGCTATATAAACTTGAAAATTCTCAAAATTTTGAAGCTCCTTTAATGGAGTTATGATAGAACCAGTGGGGTATCTTTTGATGTAGAGGGAGATGGAGAAAAGGATTCAAGGGAGATTTGGGGGGTTAGTAGGGGACCTATAGGCGAGCAAAAGTCTACAAAAAAAATTAGAGAAAAGTGGCTTTGTATAGAAGGGACGATTTGAGTATTTCTTTTGCCCAGAAATTTTCAGTTTAAATCAACACTTGGATTCCAATCAACTAATGTGAATACCAGTATATTTGTACAAATATCAACAATGGAGTTTAGATAATCAAGTAAAGATTAGGGGAGAATAGCTTACTTGACCAAAATCAGGATTAGATCCTGCCCTTAAAGCCTACAATTAGAGAAGACCAGTCCACTGTTCACGTGTTGGTATTATGCAGCAAGTCTTTCTTTAACAACCAAATCACTTTGTAGAGAAGAAAAGATGAATGAAGAAGATGAAGTAAGAGGTAAGGATGGGGAAGAGATAAGAGGAAAGAAGATGAGAGAATATGAGAGAAAGAGAGGAAGAGAGAAACACGATAGAGAGAGAGGGATTATGGGGGACCCTCGGCCAATTCAATGTAATTCAAAAATTTGCTTTTATTCCATCATGTTGATCAAAAGAGGAGGTGCCTATTATATAGGCATACATCATGTCAATATTAGATACTTTTAAACGAACAAAAAAAAAAAAAAAAAACTAGAACTAAAACTAAAACTAAATAGATGGAGGGCTATTCAACCACCTCTCTTGACCCACTACTACTAAATTAAAAAACCCAAAACTTCCTACAACACCCTTTGGCCAATGGCCTTATTACAATTCTCTACCCCAAACAAAATAATGATACACAAAAGGCCTTATTGAATATGAAACAAAAATGCCCCCCTGGTGCAACACTCCTAGGACTTCTTAGGCTTAAACTTGGTCCTCCACATGGGGTACTTGAGGTCTAACCAAGTGATGGATGTTGCATCAACTCCCCTCTCTTAGAAAACTCAACCCCGTTGAGATTGGGAGGAGGGCCAAAGATTCCTTCACCACCATAAGCCACGCGTTGTAGAAGGAATGAACCTACCAGCTTCTTGAGCTTTGAGATAATAGGATCTTGACTTGGAACCATCTTCATCATTGTATTGTAGTGCTTGAAGGTACAAAGTGTTGTTGTAGCCACAATGTTGCTCCCTCTCATCAAATAACAATGGTCTACCAAGAATTATGTGACACACCTTGACGAGAAGAATAGGGAACAAGGCACCTTTCTTGAACCTTCAGGCTAGTGTTGTTGACCTATGCGACCTTGTAAGGATTAAGATGTGGTTCGGATTTCAGACCAAGCTTCTTCATAGCTTCCTCAAACACTACGTTAATGCAGTTATCACCATCAATGACCATAGAATAGATTTGACTATTACAGCAAGCTCCTGTCTGAAATATACTACTACGGAGTCAATCTTCTTCCTTTATGGCATGAATAGAAAGAAGAGGGCAGAGCACATATACAGGCCTATCCTCATATGATCCGTTAACCTAGTCTTCCAGGTCATTCTCGGCTTTAAGAACCATAGCATCATCAAAAGTGTACACTTCTTCTTCAAGGTCCTGTTTGTTGGAGAGTTCTACAAATCGATTTTGATAAGTATTATCCTCCCTCCCAAAGAAATGTAATTTTTCTTCCAAGTGCCCAACCTCTTTGCACATTTTTCAAGTATTATGTGTCCTATAAATTATTAGATGTAGGATTGTTTCCAAATGAGAGACAGAGATATTTAAGTGGGCATTTTTCAACCTCACACCCAAAAAGGTTGGCGACCAATTTTCTGAAGGTTCTAGTGAAAATAAGAACCTGGCCACGAAGGGGAGAAGCAGCTCCAAAGGTTCAAAAGACTCCAATTTTCTCCTCCCTTGACAACCTTTTCCCTCACATAGTACATTAAGCAATTCTAAACTTATTTTAGACTAACATTTAACCCCAAGATTCTCTCAAATCATTTTACAGTCCCTCTAAGATTTAAAATAATTTAACCCTAAGCCCCACAAAAAACAATGGTTATATTTGCAAATTGTAGATATAAGAGTTATAATTATGCCTTGAAGTCTTTCAATAAATTCAAGTTGTTGGCTTAAAAAATCATCATCCTTAAAACAACTTAAAAAATGGAAAATAAAAAAAGGTATAAGGGATCTTCCCGAATGATTTTAGAAGTCCAATGTTCTTAGTAGAATTGAAGGAGAGATTCCTATTGCTATTTGGAACTTCCTTCCGAAAGACACTTGTTGGGATGTTCGGAAAGAAAGATATAAGCAAATTGATGAGGACAACATTATGTGACTTATGTATGTGCCCCCACATAAGAGGGGGTTAGATTTAAATTTGAATGTTATGTGAGGTCAATTAAGGTCTTGTAAGGGGTGGGTAATTTTGTAATAAGGCCAATAGTGCCAACAGTAGATTAGGAATTATGGGTAATTATGTCACTTACTTTTAGCCCAAGTTTTCTAGGGTCAAAACTTGCCCTTTTGGCTAGATTTACGTGTCTTTAGCAGGGTTATTCAGTTACCTTTCAAAAGAGACCAAGGTTGCGCAAATCCAAGGTGATTTGGGAGAGTTATGACTAAATTACTAAAGGGTTATCAATGGGTGACGGGAATAGTGTTTCTTTAGAAGTTTTAAATTTTAGCTAGTCAGTGTTTCTTTAGCTTGGCCCAACAGTAAGGCTTACCGTTAGCATCCCTGCTGGCGCGGGTTCGAGTCACGGAAACAGCCTCTCCAAAAATAGGGGTAAGGCTGCGTACATCTTTCCCTCCCCAAACCCCGCGTTAGCGGGAGCCTCGTGCACTAGGTCGCCCTTTTAGTATTTTTAAAAAGTCCAAGTTTTAGAAGTCTAGTGTTTTAACAACACTTGGGCAATAAATTTTAGGAGTTTTAGAAGTTTCTATAATTGGAAACTTTCTATTATATTGATGTTTGTAAGCCTATTTAAAGGCACCCTCCCCCCCCCGCCCAACTTGATTAATCAGTGAATAATAAGAACTGTTTTGTTTATTGGGTGTTCCCAAGGAGGCTGCAGCCTTGTCTCTTCTTCCCTAAGGTGACGCCTACACTAGGCTCCCTTCTCTCTCATTCATGGGTTGTAGCACCCCTACGTGGCACTCGTGGGGCTCCCTCACCCTCCCAATTTCTCTACTTCTCTTCTTCTTTTTTCTCCTTATTTTCTCTATTTTTTTCTCCCTTCATACTTGCTGGAAATTCATTAACATTAAAGGATTAAAGTACTGAACTCCATTACAAGGTATGTGTTGCTGAAATTTTCTAGTTTTACTAAACTTGAAAATCGACCCATCCTATCATCCTTATTTCTTTAATTCTTTTATAGGATTTTGATCCCCTTAAGATCCCCTACAAAAGCCCCAAATGTCACTGCTGATTCCCTACTTCCCTCTTCTTTAATTTCAAAAGATTCCCTACTGCCATTATTAACCTCCATTAAAAAATCTTTCAAGTTTCTGAAATTTCATGATTTGAAAAATCAAAACTTGTCCAAATCTCATGAAATTTTAACCCAATACCATCTGAATGATTCACTACTGATCTGGAAAATTTCATAATTTTCTGACATGTCAGAGAGGCACTTTGGTAATTTCGGATTTTGTCCAAAAATTACATAAATACCCTTTTGGGTATTTATGTCTCTTTTTTTTTCTTTTTTTATTCGAACTCTCCTATTTCTTTTTTAATATCTTATTTTTTGTTTTTATCAATTTTGGTGGCTACTTTAATTTGAAAAATTATTTGAGGGTTTTGGGAATATCATGCATCAATCTTCAAGAACAAAGTTGCTAATCAGGAGGGCCTCCAAAGACTAGTTTTCAATGCCCTCCTCAAATGGTGCTTGATAAGGAAGGACATTGAAATTGAGAGTTGGTATTCTATATTGGAAAGGAATACGTTTGTTTTTCTTAATTAGTTGTGTTTCTGTTTTGGATGTATTGTTCTCTTGTGTGTTTTGTTTCTTCTTCTTGTTGTTCTTCCTTCGCTTTTCTTGTAGCTTTCTTGTTTTTTTGTTGATAATTTTGTTGCTTTCTTGTGTTCACCGTCCTAGTGAACCCCTCTTGTATCTTTGTCTCTCCTTTTATTATATTTTCTGCCATCGCTTCATAAAAAAAGGAGGGGGATAGGGGATCATCTACTTGAGGCCCTTAGTTGCTTTAAAGAACCCTTTTAGGGTTCCATTAACAAGAACCAAAAATAAATAAACATTTGAAATAAAACCTATAATACATTTCCTCCATCTATACCTAAAATCCATGTGAGACATAATCCCCAATCTAGAACAATGTCTTCAAACACTAGACATGACGCTAGGTGTTCCACTCAGAATGTGCAAGCCTTGAGGCATGGAGCATCAGCCTCATGAGCATTTCCTTTTAAAATTATTTTTTCATTCTTAAATTTGAATTTGTTTAAAATAACACTTCATGATGAGAACATCTTGTCACATGGCAAACTTAGAGTGTACCAACGTCGAAGGAGAATTCCCCAGAGCCTGTACATAGATCAGGGACTATTTGGAGTCTGTCGCTTCGATCAGGAAGCAATTCCGAGCTGATTTGAGCATACAAGTTTTTCGAGGCATGTGGGTGGGTCCACATGTGGCCATCATCAGTGGAAGACATATGGATTTATTTTATTTCATGATTCAGTACTTTATTTTCTGTTTTAGTGTTTTTTTATGAATTTTAGACTTTTCCCCATGTTAGAGGTATTTTTGTAATTTTTTGTTTTTCTTAGGGAGTTAATTGCAAATAAGACTTTTATCTTTATGTTGAGAGTCCTGATCATGTACTATTAGAGTAGTTGATCAGCATCTAGCCTTTTATTTATTTTGGATTGTTTTTCCTTATGTAAGTGGGTTTCAAACACTTTGATATTATATATATATATATATGGGAGGTGTGATCGTGAGACACAATTTGACAAGAAAAAAAAAAAATCGTGAAGGCTTGAAGCTCTTCCTCTCCTTCTCCAGCAGGCTGCTGTGCATGGTGGTTGAAGCTTTTCTCTTGGATTACCTACAAGAGAAACAGGGTTGGCGAGTTCCCTTGTCTAGGGTCGGTGATTTCCCAGGTATTCTTATTATCTCTTTTCTTCTTCTTCATCTTCCTC
>JAOXJP010262454.1:0-20909 GCA_025762735.1 Platanus orientalis
AGGATCTAACTCCAAACTAAGCTACCTGTTCGGGTTAACAAGCAGTTTAGATGTTCACTTTAATACGTCATGGGTTTTATTTGTGATATTCCAACTTTCTTGCCTTTTTACATTGTAACACCCCACACCATGACACATATATTATTGCACAAGTGTCACATAAGTTCTGTAAACATACGACCACTTGAAGGCACATATGTTGATCTGGACATTAGCATAACTTTAGAAAGACACCAATGAAAATATAGAAATAATTTGAGTGAAACTTATACCTTTGGATAGACACGAAATTTTAGAGTCCTACGTAATAAACGGTAAGGGAAACAGACACCAAATGTAAGAGTTAAAAACAATTTACTAAGCAAGAAAAAAAGGGTCAAAGACATGACAATATCTGAAGTTGTTCTAAAAAGTTAGGACAACTTCATAAATAAATTTGTATCAATCCCGTAGGAATCATTTTACAAATAATATATGCTTGGAAAGATCTATGAGTCTACTTTTTAATTTCATAAACAGTGAGTGCATTAAAGTTTCCTACAAGAAGTTATGACAATTCTCCCATTAGGCGTCTATGCTATTTGGTATGGTCTGAATCAGTAAATTTTGAGGTAACTTTAAAACTACATTAATAAAAATGTAGGATGAATTAGAGAGAAAGTTATATATGCTTGAAATTTTTTTGAAGTCTACTTTCCAATAAAAAAATGGTAAGTGAATTCGAGATCTGTAAACAAAGTTATGGCTGTTTTTCCACCAGGCGTCTGTACTAAAAATATTCTGGGCTAGATGATGTTATAAAAGTGAAAAATTCCATACAATAGCGATTTTTACAAAATTTAAGGACTCTTTCACTAGAAACCTACCTAAACACAAAATTTGGGATTATGGTCTCTATTTAGGCCTATAAAAACATAGAGATTCATAAAAAATATGATCTTTTGAAGAACTTTACAAGTTTGAGAATTTTGAAGAAAGAATAAAAGAGAAAGTTAGGCTTTGTAAGAGATTTTGGGATTTTTGAAGAAAGAACTTGAAGCTTCAATTTAGTTTCGTTTTTAGATCAAAAGGTAAGTAAACAAGAATATATTTACATCATTTTTATTATTCTTAGGTTTTTATAATCGTTCTTATTTAGTTTTGCTATGATCCATAAAGGTTTTTGCTTTGATTAGGTTTCTAGAAAAGGGTTTTTGTAAAAGAAAATCTGTTTTTCAAATTACTTAAATGCATTACATTTTTTTGTATCGTTTTAAGTTCTTAGATCTGTTTGTTTACAAGTTTTACAAAGAACCTTAATTGTTTTGATTTATTTGGGTTCTTTTACATGTTTTTTTTTAAAGAAAAATTCAATTTTCAAGCAAGTTCATGTTCTATATCTTGATTTTGATTCAAATAAGTTCTTAGATAATTTTAATCTCTGTTTTGCAAAAGAAAAATATTGTTCCACTCAGTTTTTAAATTGTTTTGAAAGAATCCCATGTTTTTAAAAGGAGTTTTCAAAGGATTTTTAGTAAACATATTTTTAAAGAATGTTTTAAAGAATTTCAATATGCCAATCCGTAGAGCTATGTTCTTAAGTGGGTCAGATTCTTGTTTTATGTTTTGATTCAAAGATATGTATTGTTTAGAAATTATTAAATATTGTTAGTTTTATTCTGCTTTGATATTTGCTAGCACTTGTATTTATTTTGATAAAAATACATGTTTAGCTATGATATGAGACCCCTTTGTCATCAAAGAGGAAATTTTGATGGAACTCTTCATTGGGTTTAAATAGATGCGATCAGATACCCTCTTTGTTGGGTCACACTAATTAACGATGTCTGTTTAATTCTTGCCACTAGGCGTGATATAGTGGTATCCTACCATCGGATTGTAGATGGATTTGTTCTGTTATGTTACCCGTTATCTAGCTCACAGCACGTGTGGGAGATTTTTGGTATATGATTCAATTATCTATTATCTAGCTCGCAGCATGTGTGAGGGATTCATATATTTGTTTCAACATGTCTCATATATGTATATATATTTCAGTGATTCGTTCTGTTCAGTTCAGTTTTAGATATTTGTTCAACTCGGTGTTTTAGTTCCGATTATGTTTTTGTTCAGATTATGTATCTTGATTTTTGTTCTGTTCTACTATTTGTTCTGTATTAGATTAGAAGCATTGTTTTCATATGTAAAGAAATTGTTGTGAAAGCATGCTTCATTCTATTTTGATTATAAAAATATTCGTGTTCACTGACTTAATTATTTTAGCATGTTAAGTAATGTTTCTGTTTATTTGCAAAGCCAATCGCGTTTACAGAGTTGACACCGTTGTTTTCAGATGATGATGATGATAGAGTAGATAACTAACATGGATTCAAGAAGAAGAACGATGATGAAGATTTGATTTAGCTGTTTTCAGACATTATGTTATTTTATTTCGATATTTGTTTAGAGGCCTATTTTGATTCCATTCAATTCAGTTATTTCAGTTTTATTTGGAGAGATTTTATAGGTTAGTTTAAAGTTTCAACTTTATAGAGATGACTTGTTATTATTTGGGTTTATGTCAGACTATGAGATTTTATTTATAGAATATGGTTTATGGATTTTAAATTTAATGGAATGATTATGGTTTGATTATGAGATTCCATTGTGTATGTATGAAAGGAAAGATTTGAAAAAAAATTTATAAGCAATTTAAATGACATTGATGTGAATGGATTAATGTCATGCACCAAAATTCATAGCCGTATAAGTATAGGTTTTGCGGTGTGACAATGCACCTGTTAACAAGGGCAAGATGGTCCTTTCATTTGCCTTCCATGGTGGGAAGGTAACCGAAGGGACGTGCACCGTCAGTTATCATTACTCCTCAAAGAACGTATCTCCAAATGGGAGTGCGTAAATGAGAAAATAAAATTTCATTCGCTTAGATGTTATGGGTGAGTGAAGGTTCTACTCTTCATTCGCCATAATGTTCATGGCGAATGATAAAAGCAATTCTCATTCACCACCACTCAAATTCAAAGTATTCCAAGATAGTAGAGAACAAGGTGACCGGTAGTCTTGTTTACTCTTGGCAATGTATTTGACCACTAAGAGACCAAAGTTGGTGTATCTTCATGGCTTTTGAGTTTATGATAATGATTAGACTTATACTTTATAAAGCATGGACTCTTCGAAGTATACAACATCCACATATATTGCTTAACTTCTAAGGATTTAGCAACACTAATGTTTGTTTGGATGAAGTATGAAAGTTTGAGTGATCAACTGAAAGCACAGAAAATATAGAGACACAAAAAAAGATGGTTCATTTATAAGATTGAAAGAAAAAATGGGGATAGTTACATGTTCATTCATGACATAAAAAGGAGCAGAAGAAAATAAACCTTATATAAAAGCTCTAAGCTTGTCTCGGAGTTCTGAGAAAGAGGAGTTTGTTGCTGAAGGACGGCATCAGCATTAGCTTATTTGACCACTTCTTCAAGATGGGTTTCATCATTGTTACTCTTTTGCCTTGCAGTCAAGATAGCTTTAGCCCAAGTAATCAATTGCTCTTTATGCTCAGTAGCACTTTCGTTGTCTTCCAGAATGGCATAGTAACCATTCATCTGATTCCAAAGGAGCATGTACTCTGCCCTGACATAATGAAAATGTTCTGCCAACACTGCCAATTCTGCACTTATGAAGCTCTCCAGACGAGTTACTTCTGCATGGTTCTAATTCAAATCAATTATCTTCTCCTCTTATTCCTTAATGAGAGCTTCGAGATTGGCAATGAGTTAAGCAAGCCTTAAGGTCTCCTCAACCTATATTATGGTAATTGAAGAGTTCAAAAGAGACTCTACGGTCCTCCTGATCCTCGCATTCTTAAAATACATCTCCACATCATCTAGGTAGGATAAGGGTTTAGCTCGAGTACATGGTAATGCAATTGCTACAAGATCCATCTCAGTAAGGTCTTGTAGAAGGTGAATACGAGCTTCACGTAACTGTCTTGTGTTGGCCCAAAAATCCTCTAATTCCTATTCATTTAAGTCCCATGGTGGTAGGACTTCTTCGTCTTTAAAATAAAGCTCTGCACAATAGAAAGAAAGATTAAAATTTAAAATGGTCTAAATACTCTTATCAAAGGTGAATACCTGATGTCGGGGTAGGTTCTGAGATAGGGATAGGCTCAGGCTCTAAAGAAGATTTACTCTCTGATGACAATCAGGCTCTAGTATAAAGAAAGTGTCCTTCAAATCTGAAGAGTTGATTATAATCGGCATGGGATCATAAAGGTAACCTGGTCTTGTTGCAAGGCTATGACTTGGTCTTGTTGCTCGAGTAGACTTTGGGTTGGTCCAAGACCTGAGTCTCATCTACCTGGATGAATTTCAGTAGGAGGAGCGGAGGATTCACCCCTGCTTATGTTTGAGGACTTTCGTTTGGGTGCCATCACCTGAAAAGAATGAAAGTAACAAAACTTCTTCAGTATGAAATATGTCTGTGAATGAAGTAAAAAGTGGGTGAATGAGGATTCACAATCACATTCACGCACATTAAAAAAACGAATCTCAACTCGCGAATAAGAACCAGAGGAAGTCATTCATAGCTCACTCAAGTAGACAACTCACTAGATGAACCAGGAGGTCACGAATAAGCTGTAAGAGATGATAATCATCCTAGAGAAGAGAGCCAGAATTGTAAATACAAGGAAGAATAAGAGAGGTAAAAGGTTTTGGCATCCTGTACTACAACCTCTTCAAAATTTATACAAAGACTCTCCTCCATACAAAAGGGAGAAGAAGAAGAAAATCAAAAAATCAAAAGAAAGTAACAAGAGGAAAGGAAACTGGTATCTTTTTACAGTTCATCATACTTCAGATGATCACCCCAAAAGAAGGAAGAAAGAAAAAGATATTGAAGAACTTACATTTTCAAGAATTGAAAAAGAAAATCTGGAGATTTCAGAAAGCTCTGCTATGAACAAATTCTAAAAAGATGAGCTGAGGAAGAAGGAAGGAGACTTATATACTCATGGGGGTATACTTGTCAAAATATAAGAAATTTGAAAAGTCTCGGGAACAAATAAAGAAAGAACATCAATAGTAGTAACTGAAGACTGTTATTTTTGCCTCGAAAAATGCATTGTCTCTTTGTTGCACTTGCAATGCATTTTCCAAGGGGGCAACTGTAGAAACCCAAAAGTGTGCCAGAATGTCAATATGAAATGACATTCGCCACACTCTTTAAGGCAAATGTAAATTCACAGTCTATTCACTGAAAATCAGAGGATTTCAAGTATTCATTCTCACCCTAAAAGTGTGCACGAATGAACTATTCACACTCGTGCACTACGAAACTCAGAAACTAAAATCTAGGTTTATCTTTTCCTAAAGTGGTTATTTTGGATAGCTATGACTCCTGTGAGTCTCCTAATTGCCCAGAAGACGGAAGAAGGTGGATTCTCGCATAGAAGAATCACCTAAATCCTTGGGATAAGATTTGTGGAATCCCATCCCAACGGAAACGATATAGAAGAGATAGAGTTCTTCTTAAACACGGACTCTTCTCTAAACTCGTTTGTGGTGCGTATAAATACCAATGTGCATGCATGAATGAGAATACACAGAGAGTATTTAGAGAGATATAGAAGAAAATAGATAAATAGAGAGAGAAAGAATTTAGAAGTTGAAGAAACATTCATCACAAGGTAAGTTGAACTTACCCATTAAAGGTCTGCAAGTTACCTCTCTTCCAAAAAAGAAGGGAGCAAGTCCATTATACCTCTACCATCTCCCTAAGGAAGACATCATAGGAAGCTTAAGGATGATTCAAATCATGGATAGGTAAACCTGTTGATGTATGAACAAGTGAAGTCATATATATATATAAGAATATCATATTCTCTTTTCCCTCTTCTTCTCTATGTTCCTGCAACTCTATTTCAAAATACAAGTCAGAAACTTAGAGTTAATCAGAGGTTGGTTGTGCTAAATAGATGTAATTAATAAGTCCATCAGACTTGGAGTTTTAGTCTCCTATATATAAAATAATAAATTAGTCTCTGAAAATGGCTAGGTAATTTTTCTAACGAATTTCGCTTAATATTGAAGGCTTAAAATTTGGTGTTACATCTTCGCCTAAGGGCAGTCATCACTAAACAACTAGTGTTCCTTCACCAATTGGTGATCATCACTCAGCAAGTATATAGCCCCTTCGCCTAATGGCGGTCATTGGACAACTAGCGTCCCTATACCAAATGGCAATCACTGGGTAAGTATACAGGCCCTTCATCTAATGGTGGTCATCACTAGACGACTAGTGTTCCTTTGCTAAGTATATAGTCCCCTTCACCCAATGGCGGTCATCACTCATGCACCATCCCACTTATGGATATATCATTCTAATTCCCTACTTTCAAGACCAATACCCATAGTTTGCCAACTCCCCGAGTTGACTCGGTGACTTGGCCAAGTTGATTCGACTCCTAAGGTATAGGAGTCGAGTCAAGTGGGTGACTCCCTTATGTACTAGACTCGACCGAGTCCTGAGAGTGACTCGGCTGACTCCTTTGACTCGGGCCAAGTCACCAAGTCTTAACTTTTTTAAAATATATATATTAAACATTAAAACTAAATAAAAAAACACCAATTAATTAACTTAGATTAAAATATTTTAAATAAATAATTTAATTACTTAAGTCACTATGACTATTTATTTCCAAAAAATGTCCACGTCGTTTGGTTTTTCTATGCAGGTGTTCACTACAGAGTTTTGAAATTCGGACAAACCATTGAACCAATAAGGTGGATGGTCTAGGTCTAACCGGGTTCGATCATCAGTTTACATGATCTAACTGTGGTTTTCTTCAAACATAATAAAAATGTAATAAAATACCATAAAATAAATAATGCATTAGAAGGCTTATGACCAGGTTTCTAATTTCTAGACATACCAAAAAAATGTAATAACATAGTAAAAAATAAAATAATTCATGGTAACTGGGATTAGAATTCAGTAAGACACGTTCTTAATTTTTTCTTTTTAATTTTCTAAAAAGCATTGGTTAGTTTTATTAGAATCGGGTTCATAAAAGATCTAGCATCGGTTGGTTTTGACCTATTTTGCTAGTTATATGCAAATTTTGGCAGATTACGATTTTAAGCTTCTATAGAACCACTTAAGGTGTTGGTTATGGTCAAATAAGGTTGGATCGTCTAATCCGATCTGACTTTCAAAACTATGGTTCGCTGTTTAGGTACTATATTACCTTCTTATATGTAACATGCAGGTTTTTATAACTAGTTTTTTCTGAGATAATTTGTAGTTTTGATTGCTACTTGAGTTCTTGTTAATAATTATATTGAATTTCTAGTAGATTTACATATCTTTATTTATAGATGTAAATTTTCACATTAAGATTTATGTTATTCTTCTTGCTTGTATGTGTTAAATTGTTAAATGAGGTCAGAATTAATTTTAATTGGCATTTGATAATTTCTTTATAACTGTATTGATTTTTCTTTTTTAGTATTGATTCATGGTAATTTTGTAGAATCATAATAGAAAATGCTCATATTTATCATAGAAATTTGCAATACTTGATTCAAAATACTATCTATAATTTTTAAATATTTTTATATTTTATAAAAATAAAAATAAAAAATAATGTGACTCCCCGAGTTAACTGCAGTGACTCCCGAGTCGACTCCACTCCTGAGTTATTTAAGTCGAGTCAAAAATCCAAGTTGGCAAACCTTGCCAATACCAAATCCATACTCATGTATTAGTAAAATAACTCCTACATAAATATGCCAAGTGAAAGATATTCATGTGTACTAACCCATAAATAGTTCCAAAACCAAAGAGAAAAATCACATATAGGAGCCCGACACTAAATGGAAATATAGATGCTTATACCCACCCTAAGACGTATATGATGTTCATACTAGTGAAACCATTTCATGTTGAATGCTACAAATGACATGACCAAATATCCCACATTCTCCCAAAACTTATGAAAAAGTCTAAGTGAGAAGCCCTTTGAAAACATCGAAGTAAACCATGCCAAGACAACCTATTCATGCTACCAAAAACTTGTAAATGATGCAAACCCCAATGTATTAACATATGAGTTCTAAGATCCTATCATGAGAATCCATAGAATATCATAAATTCCTATAGGCCTATATATATATATATATATATATATATTATGAAATTCACTAAAGAATACAATAAGCTCATGCAAGGAATCTAAAGGCATCAAAGAAACATGTAAACAATATGAAAATTTTGTAAGAGACATTTTATCACACATGTAGAGTGCAAGAATTAAGGAATTCAAAGGAAATCAAGGGGAAAATCCAATCTTCACAATAAGAAACCTTCCATGCCCTACAACATAAGTGAATCAAACTCCCAAACTTCATCACATGAAATAGAGACCATCAAATCCCTTTCACAAAGCTTCATTCTCAAAATCACAACTCCATAACCCAAGAGATCAAAGAATCTAATAAGGAAATTACCAACTATCATGCTCACATCATAAAACTATGATCCATTATCAAGAAATCAACCTAATCAAGAATATATAGAGATGAATCAACTAAAACAAGCTCTCAACCATCAAATCTAACATCTTAGGAAAAAAAGTGTGCATAAAATGCATATCCACTCACAAACCATTCTCATAGAGAATAAAATCCATAAATCTTAGCAAACATAGAGTAAAAACACATTTTTAAGAACCTAATAAAGGAAATGTGTAGCATAAACAATATATCCACTCACTAAAACCTCAAACCTTCAATGCACAAGAGGATCTTCCTCCAAAATCCCTTTGCCTTTTTTAACCCCTCCTTCCTCTAGGAGAAACCAAAGAACTTCATGGTTAGAATATATAAACCTAGGTAAAAAAAACAAAAATTCATGTTTACTCAGGTTAGATCTAGGAAGAAAAATTCCTACTCTAGCATATTTTCAAGATTGGGAAAGAAACATACCCAATTGGGGAAGAACCCCCACACTTAGCTCCTAAATTCCTTAAACTTCTCTAACTCTCTCTTTTGGTGTAAAATAAGGTCATTAGGGTTTCTTTAACATATTTATAGATTTTGGGTTGAGTTAGGAGGGTCCCACACTCCCCAAAATGAAGAAGAATCAATTTTGCCTAAAAAAATTATAATCTAGATCATTCTAGATCAATCCTAGATCGATCCAACACATTTTTGTGTAATTTTCTAAGACTAGAGAACTGTTGGTTTGATCCTGGATTGATCCACTAAGTATGGCTTAAGCTTGTAAGTGACGGCTCAAGTTGGACTGGTTTTCTCAACTTCTACCCCTTCGCTCTAAAATGCTTGTAATGTTTTCTATAGAACTCAAAGTTGATCTCCATTTGTTGTGTTGGAAATTGGACTTCAAGAAATTTCCAACAAGGTATGGATCACCCCCTAATTCACTTGGGCTTGGTGTCAGTGGGTCTAGAAATTTATCCTAAATCTGTGGGCTTGACAGCATAGACACCTTACAGGAAAATTATTGTGGACATCAGGGTTCAGGGGGCAGTGCCCCCGAGTTCCGGGCCATGTTGGTCTTGTGAGTGCACACAGGGCGTGAAGGTTGCTAACCCTAGGGGTTAGGCTTTTGTTGGGAGTCACCACCAACTCGGGATTAATCAATGGAGTTGGACATCGGTTCTCCCCTTCAAGGGAAAGGGGAGAAGCCAATACCCCAAGGTCTAGGGGTTTAACTCCTAAGACTAGTCTAAGATAAAGGGTAAGTTGTTTAGTTGCATTTGGGGAATGTGTTAGACATCCCAAATACTGACATTTTTAGGGTGGCTTCTCTCATTCATACATGTTCTAAGTTAAGTTGAAATTCATGCTCATGAAACAGGGAAGATGTTTGTTTCTGTAATTTTTCTCAAGCTTGATGCCTGAATTTACCTCCAATGCCTGAATTTAATTCAGGAAAAATTCATGTGTTGGCTTCTAAAAAATTCAAAAACCTGGTTTTTACTATAAGTCATTTATTAGTAAGAAGGGTCTCTTGGGTTTATGACTTTCAAAGGGTGATGGACCCCTCTAAAGTGTTCAAATAATTGCTTTAGGGTTGGGATTAACCTTGATGCAAAAATGGGAAAGAGGGAAAGCCTATATTTTTTGTGTTTCGAGCTTAATGCCAGAATATTAGCCTAACGCCTCATCTTCAACACCTGAATTTAATTCGGGATGAAATTTAGGCGTTGAAGGCTGAACAAGTCAATACTTTAACCTAATTGTCTTAGGTGCTTCTATGGATCCTAAGGCTATGATGTCTTGTGGAAGTGGTAGAGGAAGTTCCCTAGGATCAGAATGCACAACCTTAGGGATTGGGACCTTCATGGGGGTAAATATATGCCCCCCATAATAGGGCAACATGGTCATTTGGCATAAGCCTAAAGCCTGAATTTTTATGCTAACACCTGAATTTTCAACATCTGAATGTAAATTCAGGCATTAAGTGTTGACTAAGTCAACAACTTATTCTAATTTCTTTAAAGGTTTATGTGGGTCCCAGAGATGTGGGACCCTTCCAGAAGGGTTGAGGGTGTTCACTAGGGTCATAATGTGTAAACCTAAGGGTTGAGACCTTCACAGGGGCAAAGATATGCCCCCCTTAAAAAGGGCAGTATGGTTATCTTGCACAGGCCTAATGTCTGACTTTTTGTCTAACGCCTAAATTTCTGATGCCTGAATTTTAATTTAGGCAAAATTTAGGTGTTGGGTACTGGAAACCAGCAACCAACCTTAGATTTTGTGCCTCATGTGTGGGTCCCAGAGGGGTGGGTGCTTCTTGTGTCCATGGCTTACACCCTAGGTCTTAAATAGAACATAAGTATTTTAAAAAATATGAATTTTCTAATAGGCCTAATGCTTGAAATCAACCCCAACGCTTGAATTTTTCCCTTTCAAAGCTTGAAATAAATTTGGGCATTGGGAGAGAAATCAAGGCCCACAGAGGTGCCTGAGCACAGGGTTGGATCTTAGAGGGTCATTCTAGCATATAAAAAGCTTGGGGAGAAATCAGGGCCCCCTAGAGTGGGTCCCAGATCTCAATGCCTGAATTTGTCCTTAACGCTTGTCTGTTCAATGCTTCAGGCGTTAGTAATTGGGAGCAAATTTAGTAGTGGGATTTCTCGGATTTTGGAACCGTTAGGGGTTTTGAAATTTTCTAAAGTTTCTACCAAAGGGAGATATATACCAGGGGAATAACATACACAAAAATTATCTCATGATCACATCTACAAAATTCTATAAAAATCAAAAAATAAATTCAACAAGTTAGGTCACAAAAGAACTGATTTTTGGGGTCTATTTGGGGGGACCATCTCGGGGCCCTACCAAGCTTGAAAAATTCCCAAATTTTTGCCATGGTTTGGCCTCCCTCTTGAAACGTTGTGTTAAAATTTGGGCTCATTCCAACCAATACAAAAATCAAACAAAAATCAGGAGTGGATAGAGGTCCAAAATAAGGTCCAATAGAGACAATTCAGTCTCCATTGTGTAACCCAAATTGAAGCAGAGTAATGAGATGAATTTGAGCAGCATAATAGGATGTGGACTAGTTAAATGACATATATAAATTAACCTAAAACATGCTTAGACCTTACTTGAGCTTGGGGAAGGGTAGGGGTTGGACTTAAGCTTTTTCTCTTCATTTCCTTTTCTTTCTCTTTTTTTTTTTTTTTTTTTGTTCACGGGACCAGCCCTAATGTGCACGAATTTGGAGCTATTTATAGCCTTAAATTAGTTATCCAATGGTTGGGATTGGTCCATAGGACCAAGGGGATCACGGGCTAGGATTAGTTAGGTTTAGTTCACATGGGTAGGTGACATGGACCAATAGGGATCAATCTTAGGGCCATGTGGCCAATTGAATTAATTTGATTGGTTGGTCAAAGCAAGGGGATTAATTTATGTTTTCATTCAGCAAGGGGTAGGATTAATTTGATTTAGTTCACATGGATTTGTGACATTGACCAATAGGGATCAAGCTTAGGGCCATGTTGGTAATCCAAGGAAGTTTGATTGGTTAAGGGGAATCAAGGGGTAAGATTGATTTGGTTTTGTTCAACCAAAGGGGGATATTAGTTCGGTTTAGTTCACATGGATTAGTGACATGAACTGTCAACACCCAAATTTTGACTCTGGTCATTCAATAGTATGAAGACAAAATAACAACATTTAGGCATCAAGACTCTAAGCACCAATGGTTTAAAAAGAACAAACCAGGACTCTAAGAGGTTTGGCATTCCTAGAGAGTCTTTTCGGATACTCTAGTCATAATGAACCAATCAAAACACCCTATTTCAGCTCAAAATACACCATTTCAAGACAAATCCTAATCTTGCACAAGATCATCAACAGGACTTTGAGGGTCCACATTCAAGAACCCACTCATGTGGTTTGTAGTTTTCTCAACCTCCATGAGCATTTCATCAACAAAGCATCACAAGTGGAAAAATTACCATTTTGCCCTTCTACCTTCAAGGGCCCAGAACTCACTATCTATCATTCAGATCACTGAATTTCTCTCGTCTATATAAGCCTTCCTGTCGTGAAGCATCACAGACAAAAGAAAACCTTCATTTTCCCATTTTTTGACCTGCAGGCAGAAAATTACCGTTTCACCATTTTACCCTTCAAGAATTAACCCCTCGACCCTCAAAGGATCCTTGAAACCTCTCCCATTGTCAGAATAATGTAATTTCAGACTTATGCACCCTTGTTTCTCCCAACTTCAAGAAACTCATCACAGAGTTGGCATTCATTGAGATTGGTAGCAGTCAACCTCCCAACTTAGGGCAACCCCGACCTAAAAATGACTCCTAGAAAAGCTCTCAGAGATTAATCCAATCTCTGAATTTTGAAAGATCAATGGCCATACCTTTTCCCTAACCTTAGCTTCAAATCTTCAGGTATAAGAAAAGGACCTCGATATCTCAAATCTGGGCAAAACCTCAAATCTTCCCCAAATGATCAAAAGGCAATCCTAATCCAATTTCACTCATATGAAGCTAGCATGTTCCCCAATCATCTGAATCATGATTAGTCGGCGTACATCTCCCTGAAATTGTGAAACCTTCAAAAAACTATCTAAGGGACACTAGCTTTCGTGAAACTTATCTGAATAGATTCTCTCAATTACTCCAAAAGGAACAGCAATCCCATACCAGGGATCAGGCCATCAATCGACTCTTGGGAGTTCACCTAAACTCAGAAATTCAATCTGTTAGTGGACACATCCTCGTAATTCCAATACCTTCAACATATCAAATTTTTAATGGATTACAAGATCCCTATGTGCCACGCCATCACTTTTCGCTCAATATAGAGCAAGCCGCATCGTCTGTATTTGACACACAAATGCCCTCAAAAATCATCCTGAACTCCAAATATGGCAATGTCAGGCTTGGTTTTTCAATCTTTGGCCTACATTAAAAAAACCAATTCATAAACTTGAGCATTGAAGGAAGTTTGACAGCTTAATTTCACTAACCTTCAAGTAACGACGGGAACCCGATCCTTACAAATGACCCCATTTCTTAAATCCTCTGGTAACTGCCTAAGAATCCGATGTGGAATCCGTTAGTTCCTGTAGTCTTGATACTCCTCAGGATTCAAAACCTCAAAATACAGCTCAAAACAGAGATCTACATAAAATACGAGAGCAGTTCCCATCAAGAAATCTCCGATGACCGAATGGGTATTTTTGGCACGGTTTTTAACACGAGTATCATAATTCAACGTGGTCAGAGGCTAGGGTTCACCTGAACCAAGGGCCATCTTTCATCAGAAAATTTCTAAGATCAAATTTTCCTCCTTGACCTTCCGAAATGTATCCATGAACTTTTTAGGACAGAAAAACCTTGATTTTACCCCCTTGCCCTTAGCGTAATTTGGTTCTGACTGATCCATTGTGACTGGATTGTCTGAGACTTCAAAACCAGATATTGAGTCCACCCTATTCTGGGCCCGAGGGCCAAAGAAAAGGTTCACATAGTAAAAATGCAAAAGAAAAAAAAAACAATGGTAATCATTACACTAAGCCTTAAGGCATTTATCTCATTAATGGAATTAAGGGTGTTTACACCTTAAGGCTAAGTTACCAACCCTTAGATGAGCATCTTCTCTAGTCTTCTCTAGTGCACCCTCATCCCTCACACTTAGATCTAGGATCTGAATTTCACATCCCTAAGGATCTGAATTTCACATCCCTAAGGTCCCACTCATGTCCCTCCAAATAGTACCTTGATGCCACCCTTGTTGTTTGTAAGTTACCTACACCTATCAAATGGCATCTAAACCTACCCTTTTGTCCACCTCACCAATCCATGTAAACTAACATTCTCTCATTCTCACCCTCCATTCAACTAACCCCAAACCAATCCTAAACCTTCATCTATCTAAGCCACTTGTCCATGGCCTTAGCACAAATGTCACCTATGCACCTCATGTTGAAGGTGAGCCCTCCACCTTATTTTGCTAAATTCATCTCCACCCTCCACCTAGCAACCCTTAGGATCAATCCTAGCCCTCCATGAAGCCAAATTGAGGCTATAAATAGGCCAAATTTTGTTCAGCCAAAGGTTGGCAACAAAAACCCTAATTTGCTAAGGGAGAAAGAAGAAGAAAATGAAGGAAATTGCAAAGCTTCATCAACCCTAGGCAAGGTAAGCCTAAACCAAGTTCAAATTCACCCCCCTCTAATACATGTTAATTAGCTTGTTTTTATGCTGTCAATCTCATGCTAGAACTCTGTCCCAACTCGGGTTACATAGTAGAGGCTCAATAGCCTCTACTTACTTTCATTTTTTACCAATTATCATGCTGAATTTATTGTGATTTTTGTAGAGAGTTTCTTGATCCCAAATTTGACTATGTTAAACTAGACATATGTATGATGTTGTAGATTTAATTTCGTGAATTTAGGAGTTGTGGAAGGCCGTGAGATGGCCCCCTAAATAGACCCCAAAAATCGGTTGTTTTGAGACCTAGTTTTAGTGAATATTTTTTTATTTTTGTATGAATTTTCTACACATATTTTGATGCCCAAATTTTTATATGATGTTCATGTGTATATCCCCTGCTAGCATGCTTAATTTTAGGATTTTTGCAAAACCCTAAAAGCTCTAAAATTGATAAATCTAGCTGTTGGATTTTCTCCTAGTAACTAACGCCTGTTTTTTAGTGAATTAAAAAACAGGCATTGACCAAATAGGTTTCAGAGGAGAAATCAAGCATTGAGATCTAGGACCCACCCCAGGGAGCCCTAATTTTTCCCTAGCCCTATCCCATGGTGTATTCAGCCTCTAAGAGTCACTCCTGTGAATATGCACCTCTGTAGGCCCTTATTTCTATCCCAATGCCTGAATTTAAAAAAAAAAGTGTTGGATGAAAATTCAAGCATTGGAGTGACCTTCAGCCATTAAGCCTGGGTCTTAAAAATCATATTTTTTCATAAATTGGTTAAGTGCAAGTCTACCCTAGGGTTAGTGTCAAGACCCAGGAGAGACCCCTCCCCTTTGGGCCCCACAATGGTGGTCCAAAAACCCAAGTTGGTTGTTGTCTTAGCACCCAACGCCTGTTTGTCCCTGAATTAAAATTTAGGCCTTGAACAATCAGGTGTCAGACCAAAAAACAGGCATTAGGCCTGTGACAGATGACTGTATAGCCTACTTTGGGAGATCATATCTCCACATGGCCTGTACTTAGGACCCCTAGGGTTGTACAGTGTGACTCTAGAAGATTTCCTTTTCCCCAAAATAGGGGTCCTAGAGTGCAAGGACCCACCAAACTATCTTAAAAGATTACACAAAAGTGCAAATCTGATCAGATTTTCTAATGTTTGTTTTTCACCTTAAATTAATATTTAGGTGTTGGCAAAACAGGTGTTGAGATAAAAAATAGGCGTTAAGCCTATAAACCAGAAAAATAAACTTTCTTTCTTTTCTCTCCCTTCCATTAGGGTTAACACCTAACCCTAAGGAGCCAACCAGCAAGCCACTTAGAGAAGTCCACCATCCCTTTAAGGACCTAACCCATGAGGGTTCTCCTACGTTTAGAATAGGATAAAATTAAGAATAGTTTATAGATTGTTCATAGGCGGATGCCTTTTTTCACCCTAAATTAATTTCAGGCATTGGAAAAATAGGCGTTAAGAGCAAAAAAAGGCGTTATGCTTGAGAAAAATTCAGTAAACCTTTAATTCAAACCAAACAAAGTCTAGACATCCTAATTCACGATTAACAAAGCATGGGCATAAACATAAGATTAAGATTTATATGAATGGGAGAAGCTGCCCTGAAAAGGCGGGTATTTGGGGTGCCTAACACCTTCCCCAAATGCAACCAAACAACTTACACTAAATCATAGGAACTCAGATCAATACCAGGACTTAAACCCTAGACTTTCGAGTCTAGACTTCCCCTCTTCCTTGAAGAGGGGAACCAACATTCAACTCCATCGGTTAAACCCGAGTTGGTGGCGACTCTAAAGCAAAAGCATGGACCCTCATACCTAAAAGGGGGGTTGGCACACCAAGCGAGCGCGAAGTGGGCACTACCCGATGTCCACATGGACCAATAAGGATCAAGCTTAAGCTTATGTTGGCAACCCAAGGAGGTTTGTTTGGTTAAGGAAAATTAAGGGGGGGATTGTTTTGGTTTTGTTTAGCCAAGGGGTAGGATTGATTTGGTTTAGTTCACATAGATAGGTGACATGGACTAATAGGGATCAAGCTTAGGGCCATGTTGACAAATTAATGGGCTTTGATTGATTAAGGGAAATCAAGGTAGGGGGTTAAATGTGCTAAATGTTAGGGTAGATCAAGATCTCCATGGATTTTTAAAATCCGTGTGATTGATCCAAGGGGGGACTACATGGGGTGCATGGGGGGATTCTAATAGAAGGGTGAGGAGGTTAAAGCATTTAAATGTGAATGCATTAATGGTCATCAATGAACTAAAACCATGAGGGTGAGCTCATTAATGCCTTAATGCATTAATTTCTGGAAAAGTTGAACCCCTTACTGGTCTTCATGATTTTGGGGCTCCCATGCTTAGAAAGTTACAAACTCAGTGTCCATTTTTGAAGTCCTGGATGTTTCGGTTGCAGTGGGTCAATCGAAACCAAATTATGATAAGGGTAGGGGTGAAATCAAGGGTTTATTGGCCTTAAATTCTCTCTGATAAATAATAAAGGAGAAAATGGTCAAATTGATTTCTAGAATCTTCAGACAAAAGGTGGCCCTTAGATTTTGTGAGCCATAGGCTCTAATTGCTCTAAATTTTGATAATCAAGAGGGAAATTAGGCTCAAAACCCCTTTTTGGGCAACTAGAGAGACCCTGACTGGAAATTTTAGTGTGGAAGCCATAATTTTCCATGACAAGTGTGGTTCAAGGTTTATCAAATCTTAGAGAATCTGGAATCTACAAGAGCTAATAGCTCATTCAACGGATTCTTGGGCAGTTACCGAGGATTTTTCGAAGTAGGGTCACTTAACGATAAACTACTCCTATAGCTTATTGGAGAATGAGAAAGTTGGGCTCGCAAGGACCTTTTATTGCTTAAATTCATGAAACAATCTTTCAAGGGTAGGTCAAAAATTGATAAAATGGGCATGACCTAGATGAATTTTGAGTCCAGGGGAGTTTTTAGGGGATTTCTGAGTGCCAAATACTAACGAACTGAGCATTATTATGGCCTTGACAAAATGTAGTGGATGGACTTATAGAAGTTGCTGAGGAAGTTGAGGGGGATGGGATTTCGAAGGTCTCAGAGTTATTGAGGAGTGGCCACTGACAGATTGAATTTTGGAGTTCTAATGCATTCCTAGCGTTTAGTTAAGTACAGAGCATTTTGCCTAAATGTGTAGCTCATTTTTTGAGTAATTAGGAGAAACTGAGTGGATTGACTCTTCCAATGTTCATTTCTATTAGGGGGTTTTGTGAGGGCCTTGCAAATCCAAAGAGATGGGCATTGAGTTATCGAGATTTGGAGGTCCAAAGAACATTCTGGACCAAAAGACGGCAAATGGGGCCATAACTAATTTTCAACCCCTTACGGAAGATTTGAGATTTCACAGGGGTTTGAGACCTTAGACACTTCTGTTTGGTGAAATGACTGATTGAAGGTAACTCCAAGACTGAAAGATGACTATTGACCCTTCTGAATTCTGACACCAGATGAATCTTTGAGAGCTTTTTAAGCGTCGTTTTCCAGTCAAGGGTTTTCGAAGGTTGATAAATTGGTTGTTGCTAGTTTCTAAAAAGTTTGGCCCCGAGATAGGTTCATCGAAGGTGGTGGAGATTGGAGTGTGCAGGATTTGACTTTACACAAATCAAGTGATGGGAGAAGCTTCAGGGGTCATTTGAGAGTCTAGGGGTAAATTATGAAGGCCAAAGGGAAAAATGGTAATTTTCTTGTTTATGCTGCTAAAAGGGGTGAAATGACAAATCTTCACCTGTGATGCTTCTCCATAGGAAGAATTAGGGAAACTGAAAAATTTGTAAACAATGTGTGAAGGTATCAAATTTTAGCTTTGAAAGCAAAAGGGCAAAATGGTAATTTTTTGCCTATAAAGCTTCGCTGCCGGAAAGCTTACAGAGACTGTAGAAATTGAAGGTGATGTATCTGGTGGTCTTGAATGTGGACCCTCATAGTCTTGTTGATGCTTCTTAGGGAATCAAGGTTTGACTAGAAACAGTGTATTTAGGCTGATTCATTGCACATGGTATGATATGGATGATGCTTTTTGCGACTGAAATATCTAGGAAAGACTTCATAAGAGATGACTAACCTCCTAGGGTTCAATTTGCTCTCCATAAACCAGGGTTCTTAAAGTCTTGATGCCTAAATGTTGCTTTACTGTTCTTCATTCCATTAGATGACCTGAGCCAAAATTTGGGTGTTGATAATTATCTTAACTTCTTCTTGGAAACTCATAATTATAGACCATTTGTTTTGTTGGATAGTAAACTAATAAATATTTTTATCAAGCTATGGCATGACCTCCAATTCTCTCAGGATTAAGATCAGTGGGCCCATGAAGGAACCCTAAATGCAAAATTTTGATAACTTTCGAACTTAACCGGTTCAAGGCTTAACTTGGGTTTTACACTACTAACTTGGTCTAATGGATTCCTAAACCACTCTATGATTTGTTTAAACATGTGAAAGTACAATTTTACCCTTATAGGGTAAAATTATCATTCTAACCTTAAAACATAATATAGGGTGTTATAAAAAATCTCTTGGTTTAATTCTTAGAAGACTAAAATTGAATTAAAATCAATCTAAACAATCTAAAAGGGGTAAATAAATTTAGAAATCATATTCACCCTCTTCTAGGCTAAACCTACATGGTATTTCAATTGGTATTAGAGCATAGATTACTCATATAAGGCTTAACAACCCGACTAAGATCCTAGCAAAAATCCTAGAGAAATACTAGATGGCTAGAGAAGATAGTGGCATGTCCATTAGCATAGCTCCATTCTTTAATGAAAGTGACTACGGGTATTGGAAATCTCGCATGGAGATTTTCTTAATGCATTCGACCATAGGGTATGAAGTGCAATAGTCGATGGTTTACACAATACAACAAACCACAAAATGAGTGGACCACCGCCAAAGCGGATGCTCACAAGTTTAATTTTAAGGCACTTAATGTCATAGCTAGTGGTTTAACCCTAGATGAGTTTAGGATGATAGCTCATCTAAAGACAGCTAAGGAAGCATGAAAATTTCTCTTGGTTACCCATAAGGGTACGAGTGTTGTGAAGATGTCTAAGCTTCAAATGTACACTGTATAACTTAAAGATCTTATAATGGAGGAAGATAAGGAGGTCTCCCAATTCAATGTCAAGTTATCAAACTTAGTCAATGTCATTAGAAGTTTAAGAGAGGACATTCCGAAGTCAAAAGTGGTTTGAAAAGTACTTAGGTCACTCCCTAAGAGATTTAGACCTAAGGTGACTGCTATTGAGGAAAGCAATGACCTAGAAACCATGAAACTAGAAGAGTTTATTGGCTCCCTTGAAACATTTAAAGTAGAAATCAAGTTCATTACCAAGAAAAAGGGCATTGCCCTCAAGGTAGAAGAATCCTCTAGATCCACCAAGGATTCGGATGATGACTTAACCCTAGTGGCTAAGAAGTTTAAGAAGTTCTTTAGGAGAAATGCAAGGGCTTACTCCAAGAACAAACATGTGAAAAGATATTTCCCTAGAAGGATTTCTCTAAAGAACCTCCCATTTGCTATGAGTGCAAAGGGAGAGGTCACATTGCCAAGGATTACAACAACAAAAAGAATAAGTTCAAGTCAAAGGAAAAAGCCATGGCTGTAATTTATGATGACTATTTTGATGCCTCAAAAAATGAGTCATAAAGTAGTGAGGAATGTGCCTCACAAGAAATCAAAATCTCCATGGCTTTTAATACTCCTAAGAGCTCACTTTTAGATACAAGTGACTCTAGTAGTGAGGATGAGCGAGATGATGAAGAAAAGAAGGAAGCCTATGATGCACGAAAGGTCTTCAATGACCTTTTCGCTTAGAGTGTTGAGTTGAGAAAGAAAAACAAACAACTCAAGAGGAAAATCAATGGATTGACTGAATAGTCAAGATCCCTAAAAGACAGACACCATCTCCATCCTTAAACAAGAGTCTTCTTTAGAAAGTGAAAAGGAAAAAGATATTTCTAAAGAAAATTACTTGCTCATATATTCCAAGGAGGAAATGAGCCTAAAGATCATAAAACTAGAAAAGAAGCTTAGTAAAGCTAAAATATTTCTAAGCTTAGAAAAGGATAATAGGAAGCATGAAAAGAGAAGACTTCTTGAGGACAACCAAAAGTTATCCGACAAAGTTCTT
>JAOXJP010262465.1:0-20908 GCA_025762735.1 Platanus orientalis
AGTTGGTGGCGACTCCAAGAAAAGCCTAACCCTCCTGTAAAAGGGTTAGCGACCTCTCATGCACCGGCCTCAGGCGCAGAAGAGTGGATCAAGAAACCACGAGCGGGCAGGCGTGGGCATTAAGAACCCTTCTCGAACGCCGATGTCTACACTACTACAAATCGCAATGAGCTGACCCTCCACATGACATATGTCATTGATGCCATTCTCAATGACAAAAGTGTGGACATCCCATCGATCATCTGTCACATGATGATCAAGGTTGCTATTGCTGATCGTGCCACTAAGAGCATACCTTTTCCTATTCTCATCACGAAGATCATGATCAAGGAGAATGTCCCCTTCAAGGCTAGAATTGTTCGTCCTATACACAATCCCCCCATCACCACAGGCTCCCTTAAGAAGATGGGTCTTATCACTAAAGAAGGTGATATGTCTACTCACACCTTTAAGCTCAATCTTGCTCAGTCTGCATCTACCAATGCTCGAGGCACTATCATGTACCTGCTTCACTCCTTAGTGGGCAAGGTGAAGAAGTTTATCAAGGGCCAATGCCACATCAACAAGAACCAGAGACGCCTTACCATTAATCAAAAGGTGATCGCAACATGTCTCTATCTCTCTCTCTCCACCCCTGATGAGCCACTTCTCTTATTGTTTGCTAGTGACAGTGAAAAGGGTGATGAGAGTAAGGCCGAAGATGAGAAAGCCTCCGATTAAGTTCTTGCTGGTGATGAGCTTGGTGGAGACAAGGGTGATGGCATTGAGGAGGAAGAGGGTGATGGCATTGAGGAGGAAGAGGAGGTAGCGGACGAGGAAGGGGGAGAGGATGAAAAGGAAGAAGAGGATGAGGATGCAGCTAGTTCCTCCTCCAATGGAGGAGAAGAGTATGTATATTCTAAGGGTGATTGAGTTTGTTGATCATCCCCTTAGTCAATCAATCAGTCCTTTCTTTTGCTAAGAGTTTGTTTATTTTTGTTGAATTGAACTCTAGAGCTAGTTGGGCTCTCATTTTATTGACATGAAGTAATAACATGTTGTTTCATTTACATCTTTGTCTATTCCTAGCAAAAAAAGGGAGAGTTCATAAGTTTATGACATGATGTCTTATGTGTGAGATGTCGTATGTGTGACTATACTTTAGAATGAGAGATTCTCACACTTAAGGGGAGTGTGATTAGGTGAGTTATGTGTTTAATGAGTGGATCTACATTTGAGGGGGAACCAAATTAGTCAAATTCAACATAATCATAAACACTTAATCACTACACATTCTATCATCACATTGCACTTTATTGTTTAAGAAATTGCACTAAAGTTATCCTAGAGGGGGATGAATAGGATATCTAATTTTTGTTAACCCTTTTTGTAAATCTTGGAATTGATTTAAATTGATTTTAATCTTTTTAATTTAGTTCAAGTGTGTGTGTGTGTGTTGCAAGGTGACTAAAGTATTTTGTCAAACACAAAATAAGCAAGAGTAATAATAAACATCAAAGTAAAGAGATAAGCAATCACACACTCAATCCACAATAAGAGATTTATAGTGATTCGGCACTAGGGCCTATGCCCACTCTTATAAAGCTAACCATAGAGTTTAGGTATATTTCATGTAGGTAGTATTACAATCTAGGTCAATATACAAAACCTAACTACTTTCTTAGAAGCAAGCTATACAACAACACCTGGTGTCTCCGACAAGTGTGAACTACTTCGGATGTCTCCAGCAGATGTACTCAAGCTTTAGGTGTCTTTAGTGGAAGCAAAGAAAGCACAATAGTAAAGATGAATGCAAATGAATGCAAAGTAAATCAAATATTACCACAAAATAGTTGATGTTGCTAGTTGCTCAAAGTGGGGTGCTTCTTGTTGAGCAAGTTTACTTTAGCTACCCACAAGCTCCAAGTACTTAGCTCTAGTGGTCCTTGAGCTTAGCCAAATATGAGTTTCCTCTTGGGAAAGACTCACCATAAGTTCTTCTCAATAATAGCATAGTGGTATTCAAGAGGAGAGAAAGAGAGTGATTCTAGAATGTGATGTTAGCTACTCAAGCTCAAAACCAGTAAAGTAATGGAGTTTTTCTTAGTGGGGGAAGCTCTCAATATAGTAAACTTGGTAACCCTCTCTAGGTGGCTTAGAGTGTTGGAGTTCTTTACTCTAATGGGAAAAGTTTCCTTTTATAGAGATGAAGAATACCCACAACTTTCAGATTGGAATCTTTTAAAACTAGCATCTTTTTAGAGCCTTAGATTTCAAAAAATGGGGTTCAAATTTTGAAAATCTGGCATTGAAAATTGTGTTTTAAAATATTTTCAAAAATGCCCTTGCAATCAATTGTTGATATCGCAATCGATTATAGCTCATGATCAGGCCTGCAATCGATTACTAGATCCCTAATCGATTGTGGGTCTAGGAGTCTAGGCCTAGATCTGTTCCATAATCGATTGTGGCCTATAGGGCCTGGCTCTTGGGAGTCTCCATTTCCCCTAGATCTGGGTTGCAATCAGTTGCAAGATTCGCAACCAGTTGTGCCGCGATTGATTGTGAGATTCGGGATCGATTGTGGCTCCATATTTTTTGAGGTCTTGTTCCTTACACATTAAGTGGGTCTGTCATTGGGCTTTTATTCCTTGCATTTTGTGAAAGACTTAGCACCATGTCTAAATTGATTTTAAGGTCTCAACATGATATGCAATGCATGATTTATACCTTTATTGGTAGGCCTGAGGTAGTCTCTGGTCTCTTCTTCAAGTTTTTGGTCATCCTTGTCTTCATGTCTTGAACTTGTGAAAAGCGTATGATACTTATAAGACACATATCACTACCCATTTGTCTATGGAATTGACATACATCAACAGTTTATATACATATCTATGATGATCTTAAGGCATGAGGAAGGTATATTATTTTTGTGATGTAGGTGAAACGGCTAAAACAAGTTGCTCAAGATCTCAAAAGTCCTATATTTTTTTCAGTAATGAGTAGTCCTTATTTACATGTAATTGGGTTTAAGATCTGTAGATGGTAAAATCTTGTATTTAGAGGTTTTGTCATGGAATTGACAAAAGGGGAGATTGTTGACTCATATGCAATATTGTTGTCAATCCCATGTATCATGTATGTGTCTTGTAAGTATCCATGTCATGTCAAGAAGAAGAATAAGTGAAGATGCAAAAGTGGACCAATGACTTGAAGCCCAAAACATGGAGATTCAAGGTATAAATCATGCATGCATCATAAGAGTTTTGTGAGGATGAGTGGACCAAAACATACATCTCATCATGAATGAAATTATCCCAAAAAATATTAAGGTACAAGTCCTAGAGAATGACTAATGTGGGGAAGTACAAAGTGCAAAATCAGGATGTCCAATTGATTGCATGATTTGTAATTGATTTGATCTACAATTGATTACAAAACAAATCGATTACAAAAGCTACAATCGATTTGGGCACTATCTAAGACAAAAAATTAAAGACCCGAGAACTTAACCCCTTGATGGAAATTGATTACAAAAAAAAAAAAAAAAAGATTGCAAAACCTAGTTTTCAGGGTGTAATCGATTGTATCATTTTTAACCGATTACAAGTGTAATCAATTGTAACATTTGTAACCGATTACAAGTGTAACTGATTACAAATCGTACAATTGGTCACAAGTTCAAAATAGTGAAGAAAAAAAAAAACTTTGCTTCAAAACTGTGGTGTAGATTAATTGCCTTTTTTAGAAGATTCCAATCCAACATAGGAGAGAGGTCCACGACCCTTATAAGAGAGAAACTTTTCCTTTAGGGCAATCACTTCAAGCCATTTTAGAGAGTGTCCACAAGTTTGCTATAAGTAAGCCTCCTTTTTCTCTCTCACTATTTTGAGCTGGAAAAAAAAAACATCCTTATTAACTAAATATTGATCTCTCGCTTTTCTTCTTCTCTTCCAATCTCACATATCTAAATAAAAGAGATCTAAATGGGTTGCCCTTAGAGGAAACCTTGGTGTCACATAGCTTAAAAAGCTCAAGATCCAAAGCTTGAAGTGGTGTGAGTGTACTAAGGCATGTTAACTCTACAAGGAGCACTTTCACCATGTACTACTAGAAACATCAGCTAAACTATGGTAATATTGCTATCTCTTGCATTCATTTCTATTTACATTCATATTTGCATTGTCTTGCTTCCGTTGAAAACACCGAAAGCTTGACTACCTCTGCCGTAGACACCGGAAGTAGTACACACTCGCTAGAGACACCAAATATTGTTGGTTAGTTTGCTTGTGAGTGAGTAGTTGGGTTTTGTATGTTTTGACCTAGATTGTAATTGTACCTAAATGTAATATACCTAAACTCAATGGTGAGCTTTAGAAAAGTGGACGTCAGCTCGAGTGCCAAACCACTATAAATCTTGTGTTGTGAATTGAGTGTGATTGTTTGTCTCTCTTTACATTTGTGCTCATAACTAATATTGGTCATTACGTGTTTGTTTAAATGTTTGAGTAAGCACATTGTTGCACACACATGCTTGGACTAATTTTAAGAAGATTAAAATCAATCCCAATATTACCAAGAAAAGATAGAATAATTTAAATATCCTATTCACCCCCCACTCTGATACTTTTATAGGAATTTTATCTTGGTCATTAGTTCCCACGATTTTGTTTCTATCATATTTTGACTTAAAACTGTACTATATATATTCAGCGTTACCTGCTTATCTGAAAATATTTTGATTCTAAAAACATCCCTCCAAAATTGTAATTTAGCAATTGCCTTCCATAGTCTTGTCAATCTAAACCATATTATTGCAAGACAATATATACCATGGGACCCTTCTGTATTAACTTACGGATATTCTTACGGATATCAAGTTTACTACATTGGTAAACTTGATACTTATTTTAAGGATTGAACAACTTCATGAATATACTAACATTGCAAACTTGCAAACTACTCCCCAAACGCAAGAAGTTATTATCACAAATTGAACAATTGATGCTGAAAAGAATTTAACTACTGGGATTCACTAGCCAATGTATGAACTGTGGATCAAGAGAAAAGCAAGCTGAACTGTGGACCTAGCAACTTGGTCCTGCCTTTCTACATCTCTTGTTCATGAAGGCTCACACACATTTTCTATGTTTTTTTTTTTTTTTTTTGGATAACCGAGAAAATCCGGGCCTCTTAGAGAACCCGACTAAATCCTGGGGGCACATGGACTCCCTACCTCTCCCACGTGCCAGGTAAATCAGGTATTTTAAACTCTGGGCAAGTGGCCCCAAAGGGGTGCGTTTCAAACTCAGGACCTCCGTTTCCTGAGACATGATCCTGGCCAACCGCACTACCCCTTGGGGTTTCACAAACTTTCTATGTTGCTTTCCCGTTATCTTTGCCATTGAGAGTTTTAAGTTTTGCCAATCATTCATTTAATTGCCAAGCCACCTCCCTGTTGAATTACATTGCCTCCGCCATTGGATTGAATTCTTAGTCTATTGTATTGTGGATAATCAAACATTAGGCAAAGGAAGCAAATTTTCTGTGACCAAATCACAGGCTGACATGTGGTATGTAAGGGTTAAAAGTGTCCAAAAAAAAGGTGTTCATTTCAAAAAGTGTCAGAAAGAGCTACCACATTCAAAAACATATCACGTGTTAGTATGTGGTGTACGCCATGCATGTTCACACCAATTTTGAACACAAGATTTGCTCCCTTATAAAAACAGTGTATCTGTGGGTCATTCACATCCCTTCACAAGACACCCCTTTCTTATAGCACCACGTGGAAAGATGGCATGGCCTATCTAGCTCTTCACTATGAGAGTAGATCCTCCACATAGGGGTAGCACTAGCTCGATCAGCTCAACTCAGAACTCAGCTTACCATGAGCCGAGCCTAAGCCTGGATTTGAATTCGTTTTCTAAGCAAGCCTGAATCGAGCTTCATTAATCTTTTCTCACTAAAAGCTTGGTTTGTTTTTTTTTTTTTTTTTTTTTAAGATTAATTATGTGTCTGTATTTGTAAAAATAGTAATATTCAAAAAAGACAGTTCAATTAATGGGCCATTAGCCTGTTGGGCCTTTTTTGGGGCTGGTGAGTCTAGCCGAACCTTTACCAAACCTACTTTTATGAGCTCGAGCCAAGCATGAGCTTGGCAACTCAGGTTCCTCACAAGCCTGAGCTTTGCCTTCATGTGACGACCCTGAGCTGAGCTGGGCAAAGCTCGGCTCAGCTCAGATCGTTGCCACTCATACCTTCACAACACAGTGGGTAGGAGTACCACTAGTTTTCGGCCAACACTTGGGTAAAACGAGTGATGTATCGTCAAGGTTAGTGCTTTTTTCTTTGAATGTCCAGGTTGTGTGCTACATGTGAACTAAAGTCGGTATGAAATAATACCATTGTTATATATCAACTTTTTTGGGTGAAGAAATATTACCATTGTTTCACCCATTAAAGAACAGTTAAAAATTATTGTCTAAGATGAAAAACCTCTGTGGTTGTGTCACATATTGACACATGATGTATTTTTTAAGTCGCTGTCTCTTTTTTAATACATACTTTTTCAAATGAATATTTTTTGGACCTTTTTAACCCCAACACACCACGTGTCAGATTATAGTTTATCAGAGATAGTCACGTACTTTTTTCATTCCAGAACATTTGTTTCGTTTATTTACTTTATTTGAAACAAATATTGTACGCTGAAAAAGTGTAAGTCTATGTGATAATCTATAAAATTGGCATGTGGTGTGTTAGGGTCGAAAATGTCCAAAAAATATGCTCAGTTGGAAAAGTAAGGGTCCAAAAAGAAGCACGAAATTTAAAAATGAAAAATGTGTCAATCTGTGGCACGCTTACTGAGGTTTGACAATCACTTGCTCATGCAATCCTTCAGCCACGTGTTCAGACGCTGCCTCATGTCAACCATCAACTGTATGAGTTCAGATCCATTAGGCCACGTGTAGGGAGAAAAAACATTTAAGGGGTATTCTTGCAATTACACAGTTTCACTCTTGACAGACCAGCACATGTTTATCATTTATCAGTGTACATTTGCCAAACACCTTGTAGATGCTCTTTTCCTTTTGATTGATCTGAAATTGTCTACAGTTTGAAACCCATCTACAGTCCTAACGGTCCTATCACAGTAAAAAAATGTGGGTGGTTTTTTCAACCTCGGGATTTGAATTTCGAACTTCAGTCAAATCACACCCACATTTGTGGTTGTGATAGGACTTTTTGGACTGTAGAGGGACGGCAAACTGTAGATGATTTCCCCTCGATTGGTCTTGCAGTGATAACCTCTGTGAATTCCTAAAGTGATTTATTCTCCAGTTGTGTACCTAACCGTGTCTAAGTCTATTATGGGAAAATACTCCTTTTATGCTCTTTTCCTTCTTATGATTGGCCCCATCCCTGCTCCAACGCCATAGAGCACCCAATCTCTTTAGCATGGTGTTGAACATGTGACGTATTGCCACCTGGTCATCGGACTCTATCCTTTGCACTCCATTTAAGGACAATCTGAGTGCAAAGAAGTTAGGAGATTATAAAAAAGAAAGAAAAAAAAATAAAGATATATATGCTGGTATATGCATTTGTCTATATGCTGAACAGATGTGTAACAGGTTGTTGATGAATCAGAGATTAGAGAAAAGTGGTTGAGCAAAACCAAAGGCCCAGTCTCGTGGTCATAAAAGATTTTCTCATGACAAAATTTTCTCAATAAATCAAATTTTAAGCTATCTGATTGCTATGACAAGTTGGATTTTTTATGTTTTTTCTTATGATTCTTTTCTTTCCTTTTCTTATGGGGTTTTCTTTTCTTTGTACACAATTCATGGCAATCAGACTGGACCAAAAGGAAAAAAGGGAGAAGATTAGAAAGAGGCGAAGAAATGTATAGCAGAACTAAGAGTAAGAGAAGATTTAGCAGAGAGAAATGTGAGAAAATGAAGGTTTAGAAGAATGAGAGAGAGTTTCAGACGTTTCAGCTTCTTATTTTACATAATAAATAAATTTAATATCAAATATAATTTTTTTATTTGAAAAATGAGAGACACCATAACAATCCCGTTTAGTTATTATCCCGTTTAATGGGTATTATATGTCATATTGGATTGGTTTTTTAGTATTTTTGCTGAAAAACCAATTTCAGAATATCCAGACTCCCATTGATTTACACCATTTTTGCACCCACAGATTTTATTTGTCCACATACCTCTTTGGTGGGGATAACAATATATGCAAATGAGGTATTCAAACAAACGTTTGTTTTCAATTTTTTTTCTTCATATTTTTTAAATTATTAAAAAAAAAAACTATTAAATCAATATCAAGTACACACTGTCATGTCAATTCTTTTTACTCTTTAGGAAACTCAATTCTTTTTTTGTTTTAGGTAGGTGAACTTTAATTGAATTCAACCCCTGTAGGTCTCTTCCTTTTCCTTTTTCGATAATTTCATTGGTTATTGGCATTATAAGTAACGCGGTTGTTAATTTGTTTCCCAACTACGTCAAAATAATCTTTGATTTCATCACTATAAAAATTGGCAACAATTCTTGAAACTTGTTGAAAGTGATGTCAACCACGGATGAGCATTGATGGCGCATCGAACAAAGGGGCCTCCCTTTGTGCCAATTAGATGGTCTGCGATCAATACAGACCCTTGGCAGGGAGATTCTTACACACACAGGATAGTAGAGGGTCAGGGAGCTAGTGCCCAACGGTGTGCTTGTCTCTAGCTCTCTGACGATCAAGTCAGAAAGATCCGGGAGACTGTTGATAGAATTCTATAGTACTAGGGTTTTTGAAATCCTATACCTCAAAGATGAATTGTCGCCAGTATTTATAGGTTCAAGCAGTAGTGTGTTGAGGTTGATCATGCCTATTGCTTTCCACCATTCTTGTGTGGCACTGTAGCCCACATCCTCACGCGATACTATCGCCCACGTCTTTGGCCATGTCTAGCATGTCTTCTCTCAGATTTGATAGGCTTTTTGCAGGAGACGTTCCGATAACGGTTTTCTGGATCATGCTTATCCTCAAGCTGACTCAGTCAGAATCGTCGCCTCCGGCAGCTGGGTTCTTGCAAGGATTAAGGGCCTCGGGGTCCTCGCGTGGTCCTTGGGTGTCGGGTGCCTTAGATGATAGTTAGAATTATTTGGCACAATTACCCGGGGTCGAGTAGCCGCAAAGCAGTTCTGGCTCTGGGTCGAAGGCTTCGGTCTCGTGGTAGTCGGGGGTTCCAGTTTCTGGTACTCAGGGGGTCTTGGGCTAGGATCCTTGGGACCTCCTAGGCTTCTCCTTTTTAAGGTCGCTCTCCTAGGCCTCGTTTTTCTTGGGTCGTAGTTTTCTCCATCAGCTGCCCCCCCCATTCCTGGGCACATGGTTACGTGGCCCAGGAATGTGAATCACCTGTGTCCCTCAACAACCTTTTCGGGTGCTGGTGGTGTTGTTTCAACTGTTGAGGTGGACTAGGTTAGGACTGGCGCTAATGATGGCCTCGCATTTAATGTGTCTCAATAACTAAGAGGGCATGCATGCATCGGGGGAGCTAACCTGAGAGATGTAACTAGGGATGCTAACCCTAAGGAATAGTTGTTTTTTTTTTTTCTGCTATAATGAATGGAAATCTTTTGAGTTACATTTTATGTCATATATATTTCTCGTGTTCCTTATGTGTAAAAAGAACCCAAGTGTTAGTTTCGGTGGTCGGCCAACTATTTCCTAAGTAGCAAGGGGGGGTTGATAATAAAGGTTCCTAGGGGTGGATGCTTTAGGGTCGAGATGGAATGAATACCAACTCGGGTTTTCTAAGTGTAGTACCGATACATAGGTGGGGGGTGTAGACGTACTTACTTGGTGGCAGGGGACCGTAATACAATCATTCTCTGCCTGACTCAGGTTATCTTACTAGGCTTCTCCTTTGCCTATTCTTGACCATAGGTCGCTTCCTTGATCATAGGGTTAGTTTCGTAACACTGGGTGGGTCATTCTTGTGACCTAGGGGTTAGTCTTGTAACCTGCTATCAGTCGGGTCATCCTCATGACCAGGGGTCATCTTTGTGAACTGTTGTCGGTCGGATCATCCTCGTGATCTATTGTCAGTCAAGTCATCCTCGTGAACTGGGGTCATCCTTGTGACCTGCTGTCAGTCCGGTCATCCTCGTGACCAAGTGTCGGTCGGGTCATCCTCGTGACCTGGGGTCATCCTTGTGACCTGCTGTCGGTTAGGTCATCCTCGTGACTAGGTGTCAGTAGAGTCATCCTCGTGACCTGGTGTAGGTCGGGTCATCCTTATGACCTGGGGTCATCCTCATGACCAGGGGGTTAGTCTTGTAGCCTAAGTTGCGTGGCGCTTGAATTTGAGACTCGAGATCATCCTCGTGACTAGGCATTAATCTTGTAACCCGGGGCTAGTCTTGTAGCCTGAGTTGCATGTCGCTTGAATTTGAGACTCGGGGTCATCCTCGCGACCGGGGGTTAATCTTGTAACTCGAGGCTAGTCTTGTAGCCTGAGTTACATGTCACTTAAATTTGAGATTCGGGGTCATCCTCGTGACCAAGGGGTTAATCTTGTAACCCGGGGCTAGTTTGTAGCCTGAATTGCATGTCACTTGAATTTGAGACTCGGGGTCATCCTCATGATCGGGGGGTTAATCTTGTAACTTAGGGCTAGTCTTGTAGCCTGAGTTATTGTTGATCCTGCATAGTTAGATAGTGAATAGTTAGTGATAAAATTAGTTTTATTGATAATATTTTCTCAAGTGTTCCACATTCTAGGGTTGTGGCAGGGCTTCTCCTTGAATTGTCTCAAGGTGATAGGTCCTAGGTCTGTTGGAGCGTGTCACCCAATAAGGTCCTTCCCAATTTGGTCTCAGCTTTCCCTCTGTCAAGTCTTGTTTTGAAAGGGTCACATTCCTGAGCACCAAGTCCCCGACCGCAAATCTCCTTATCTTCACTCGTGAATTATAATATTTGGTCATTTCTCACTAATAGGCAGTTGTCCGAAGTGCAGCTTCATCTTTTTTCTTTGCTAGCAAGTCAAGGTCAACCTTGAGGCCTTCCTCGTTTCTCTCTGGATCAAAGTCAGCTTCCCTATGCGTGGCCATTCCGACCTCAACTGGTATCACTGCCTCGGTCCCAAACGCTAGTGAGAATGGCGTTTCCCCCATTGGACTTCTCATTGTGGTACAGTATGCCCAAAGGACACTAGGGAGTTCCTCTGGCCAAAGGCCTTTGGAGCTGTCGAGCCTCTTCTTGATTATGCTCAAGAGAGTCCTATTAGTGACTTTCACCTTGCCGTTGGCTCAGAGGTGAGCCGGGGATGACAAATGATTCTTGATGTTGAGCTCCACACAAAATTCACAGTACCTGGTATTGTCAAATTGTTTACCATTGTCATTGATAATGACTCAGGGGATTCCAAACCAACAGACAATGGACCTCCATGTGAAGTTGTGAATGTTTCTCTCGATAATCTTCGCTAAAGGCTATACTTCCACCCATTTGGTAAAGTAGTCGATGGCCACCACCAAGAACCTTATCTGTCCTTTCCTCATGAGGAGTGGGCCAACTATATCGATCCCCCACTGAGCAAAGGGCCAGGGTCCCACTATCGGGACCAATTCCTTCGTGGGTACCTTAGGAATGTTGGCCAATCTTTGACATTTGTCGCATTTCTGGGCAAGGAGCATGGCGTCTTTTTACATAGATGGCCAATAATACCCAACCTTGATCGCTTTGTGGACCATTGCTTTACCTCCCGAGTGTCTCCCGCAGATCCCCTCGTGTATCTCTTGGAGCACATAGTCGGCTTCCTCTTCGGACAAACATTGAAGAAGGGGAAGAGTAAAACTTCTTTTGTAAAGGGTGTCACCGATGAATAGGTATCAACTTGCCCGGGTCTTTACCTTTCTGGCCTCTTCTTTACTCTCGAGTAGCTCGCCATTCTTCAAGAACCTTATGATTTGGCTGGCCCATTCGGGTTCAGGGCTTGCCATGTTGACTTCCCTTTCTCCCCCTACTCTGATACTGGGCTCAAGCATGCGCTCGATGAGGATCTCAGGCTTAATTCCTCAGTGGTAGAAGATGCAAGTTTGGCTAACCTGTCGACTTCTTCATTATCCCCCCATGGGATCCATTATATGTTGAAATGCTCAAACTGGGATTTCTCTTTCTCAACTATGGCCAGGTATCATTTCATCCAGTCATCCCTCACCTCGTACTCTCGTACTTGTCTAACCACCAGTTAGGAGTCGCTATGGACTTTTACCTTCCTGGCCCCGAGTACTTGGGCGAGGCGTAGCCTAGTGATCATCGACTCATACTCGGCTTCATTATTTGTCGCCTTGAACCCAAACCTGATGGCATATTCAAGTTTACTCTTCTTTAACGTAACAAGGACGACTCCCTCCCCAAGGGTGGTACTCGATATCAAACTCGCTTAACTTTACTGACCATTTAACTAACCTTCCAGAGGTCTTTGGCTTGTGGAGTATGGTTCTAAGCAGCTGATCCATCAGGACTTAGATGGTGTAGGCTTGAAAATAGGGCCTCAGTCATCTAACCGTTATGACTAGTGCGAAAGCCATCTTTTCTGCCTTCTGGTATCTTTCCTCTGCCCCCCTTAACGCTTTATTAATGTAGTATACTGGTGCCTGTATCCCGACCTCTTGATCATCATTAGTGATTGGTCTCTTTTCACTCAGATTTGTCTCACGTGTGCTCTCCTTACCGAAATGGACTCTCCTCTGCCTGCAGGCCCCCCGGTTATCAACCTAATCTCCCCGATCGGCCCTTGAAGTCTTCTCTCCTGTCGAGGGGGAGGATCTTGGCTGTTGTTTTTATGCTTGCCTTGTCACCATCCTATGACAAAGTTCTGCAACCACCCTCGTTGAATGAGGGCTTTTATCTACTCCTTCAAATCAAAGCAGTCATTGGTGTCGTGGCCATGGTCCCGATGGAAATGACAATACTTGTTGCGACTCCTCTTTTCTGGTGGAGCACGAATCCTCTTGGCCATTTATTGCTATGGTCATCCTTAGGGAGATTAACCCGTAGCCTGATTCCTCAACTGTTGTTGCCTTCTCCCACCTGGACGCCTCTATCTTCCTAGGGTGTTAATGGTTGTTCCCTCTTTCTCTTGTCAGGTTATGGATTGGGTGCAACATCTCGTTTCCATCTAGCGTTGTGGGTATCCTCAGCGCTCATGTGTTGTTGTGCCTTCACCATGAGGTCTGCTATTCTGGTCGGGGGATTCTTGGATAGGAAGAATAGGAACTTGGAGGGTATTAATCCCATCGTTAGGGCTGCCACCACCATCTTTTCATCTGTATCATCGACTTGCAGAGTCTCTTTGTTAAACTGGGACACATAATCTTGCAACGATTCTCCCTTATTTTGTTTGATGTTCAGGAGATGAGTCGCCAGCTTGCGGTGCCTCTGGCTGCAATAAAATGGCTGACAAATTGTCGGCTTAACCCCGTGAAGTTAGATACGCTTCCAGGCTTTAGCCAGCTAAACCATACCTTGGCGGGTCCCTTAATTGTGGTTGGGAATGCCCAGTACATTACCTCGTCTGATGCCACTTAGAGGCTCATATGCATTTTGTAGGCTTCCAAGTGGTCCAAAGGATCCTTGACATCGAACATCTCTATCTGTGGTGGTTTGAACTTATCAGGGAGGGGATGGGCCATTACCTTTATGGTAAAGAGATGATCCATCCACTAGATGAGTTCGTCGATGGTGGCCGGGGCTTTACCTCTTAGTGCCTCCCTCATCGTCACCATTTCCTTCCTCACTTCCTCTATTCTTTCCTCCCAAAGGCTTGGTATGTGAACCTTTGCTTCTCGGTGAGACGCGCCTCAAAAATGGGAGCTCAAAATGCTAACGGCCTCGTCCTCCCCCCCACGGTCGCAACTTCCAGCTGGAGGTACATGCGACCCTCGTTGTGTCACATCACCGCTATCGGGGGCTTATTGTCTACCCTGTAGCTCTTGTATGATTTTTAGATTTTGTTCCATCAACAACAACACGTTCGCCATCAAACCCTGGATCTTCCGTTCGAGCATGTCGACCCTAGGAGTCCCAAGGCATGCTCTATCGGAAACAAAGGTTTCCAGCCCGCCGACTCTATTAGTGTGGTTGTGCTGAGGCATCATCGACCTGGTATAAACCATGAGGACCTTTAGTTCTACCAAAAAACAACAGTGTTTCCCATAGACAGTGCCAACTAATGGGGCATCGGACGAAGAAGCCTCCCTTTGTGCCAATCAAATGGTCCGCAATCAACCAAGGCCCTTGGTGGGGCAATTCCTGCATACATGGACAGTAGAGGGTCAGGGAACTAGTGCCCGGCCGTGTGCCAGTCTCTAGCTCTCCGGAGATCAAGTCAGAGAGATCTGGGAGACTAGATAAAATTCTCTAGTGCTAGGGTTTCTAAAATCCCATACCTTGAAGATGAATTGATACTAGTATTTATAGGCTTGACCAGTAGTGTGCTGAAGCGGATCATGCCTATCGCTTTCCACTGTTCTCGTGTGACACTGTAGTCCACGTCCTCGTGTGGTACTGTCGCCCACGTCTTTGGCCATATCTCGCCTATCTTCTCTCAGATTTGGTAGGCTTTTTGCAGGAGACCTTTAGATAACGATTTTCTAGATCATGCTTATCCTCAGGCTGACTCAGTTGGGATTGTCACCTCCAGCAGCTAGGATCTTGGCAGGGATTAAGGGCCCGGGGGTCCTCGAGTGGTCCTTGGGTGTCGGGTGCCTTAGATGGCGGTCAGAATTATTTGGCACGATTACCCAGGGTTGAGTAGCAACGGAGCTGTTCTAGCTCGGGGTCGGAGGCTTCGGTCTCGGGGTAGTCAGGGGTTCCGGTTTTTGGTACTCCGAGGGTCCTGGGCTAAGATCCTTGGGAGCTCCTGGGCTTCACCTTTTTAGGGTCTCTCTCCTGGGCCTCGTCTTTCTCGAGTCGTGGGTTTCCCCATCAAGCATGATGGTGACAGTTCATAGGCTTGTTAATGAATCAAAGTAGCTTGGCTTGACTCAGTGAGCCTTCAATTAAGCTTGTTTAGCTAAGTTGAGAATTCCTTGAACTTGAGGATCAATACGTTAAGGTCCCATATAGGTGACAAATTCATAGACTCTAAATTCATTAAGTTTTGTAAAGAATATGAAATATGTTAACATCTTATACTCCATAGTAAAATAGAATTGTTGAGAGAGAAAATCACATCCTAATTGAAATGATCAATGCAATATTGATAAGTTTAGATCTATGTCCAAGTCTAAGGGGAGAAGCCTTATACACATTATGCCATGTATTGAATTATGTTCCTCAAAAAACACTAAGTGTCACTCTGCATGAGTTATGGAAATGAAGGAAAGAGAAATTAGGTTACTTCAAGGTTTGTGGTTTTTTTGCTTAAGTTAAACTGCATAATAATCATACCTCCAAAGTTGTATCAAGTGGAATAAATTGTGTATTTATTGGGTACTTGATAGCAAGTAAGGCTTACAGATTTCTCAATCGAGAGACATATGTTTCTCACACATTAGTTAAATCTACAAATGTCGAATTCTTTGAGAATATATTTCCAATTAAGAAAAGTCAAGAAATAGTGGGGGTAAAAAAACCTGAATCCAAAACAAGAGAAAACCTGAGGGTTCCAACCAATTAAAACATCGAAAGAGAGCTAGAGAAATAAAATCTAATTTGATCTTGATTATATTGTCTATTTAACAAAAGGAGATCCATTGTCCACCAAAGAAGCATTTGTCTGCACCCAAATTTTGATGCGGTAATCCAGGAGAATCTCACAAGCTTTGGATAGCAACCAAACCATACTCCCAAAACCTCAAACCATCCCTTAGAGATAGGCAAACCAAGCATGGACCATAGAAAGGAGGGCACCCACACTAAGGACATTTGTGGGCCATTTGTGAAAACTATAATAGACCCACACTCCTAGCCCATAGACCAGATAGTCAAACAAACTAAATTGGCATCACAATAAAATTAAGGGCTTTAATTCCCATGTCGAAGCCAGAAACCAATTCAACCATCTACCCCCTCCAATCAGTGATTGCACGTTTCTCAATAATCTTGCGATTGTATAATGCAGTATCCTAGGCACGTTGGAATCCATTTTCAACTGTGATATTGTGTCCAGAACATGAGAGCCTTGAAAACCAATGTAAAATCGTCGCAATTGGACCTTCCTAAATTCGATTTTTTACCGATTCGTAACCTTTCCCACAAAAAGACAACAAGGAGTAGGTATGACACAATGACACATCATATGCCTAAAGAGGCTGCATTTAATGCACAAAATGATGACTAAATGGCTGAAATGATGGCTAAGCAATGCATTAAATGAGATTAGATCTTTGCTTTGAATTTTGGAAAGAATGTACAATGAGTTGTCAAACTTCCATTGGCCACAATTAATGCACATCACATCCCCCTTTTAGAGGTCGACACGTGGTTTCCCTCTCTAGGAAACCCTCCCAAACAATGGGAAAGATATCGAATTGCCCCCAATTTTTTACATTGCACCTCCCCCTTCAGATCGTGACTAGTGTCACAAATCTTCCCAATAATCCCACACACCCTCATAAGCCTATAAATATGACCCCCCTCCCCACATGAAAATGAGCAAGAATTAGAGTGGGAAAGAGGGAAAATTAGAGAGAGAGAGATGAGGCCTCAAAAAAGAAAAAAGTTCACAAATCTTGAGAAGTTGTTATGGTGGTCATCTTCAACCTCCAGCCAACTATTGCTCTAACATCTAACCTCTCCTCTCTTTGTCAGGAACTCTCCTAGTTGATCAACCATCCCTTTCCCATTTTCCTTAGCAGTGCCAATACATCATCTTTGGCATACTCATTGTTGTCCGAAGCTGAGAACGAACTCACTTGCAGACCATAAATAGTGACATTGCATAGGTAAGTACCTCTGGCCTTTTTTATTCAAACAATTGTCATTTTGTCCAACTAACTTCAAGAATTAAGTCCATTAATTAGCAAAGAATCATTCCTTAGTTCATCTAGCATTGTTGTGGCACCTAGAGTTGCGGAAACATAACTCAGGTTTGTTCATGAATAGGCATTGACTGCTGTTGGAATTTTTTCACTACAAATTAATCATTTAAACTTGTAATGGGTCATAATATACCTCATTGGAAAGGTCTTCTTCTCTAGAATCCAACACAACAAACAATGGATGATTTTGAGTTATATAGAGGAAGTTATGGTTGTTTTTCCACAGACTCTCTGATTTCTGGATATGTAAAAATGAGCAGATGAGTAGATGTCTTTCCCCAAAACAACTACTCATCCAACGAGCAGATGTCCTTCCCCAGAACAATTGCTCATTAGACAAGTAGATATCCTTTCCTATACGATTGCTCGTCTACATCTGCTCATCCTGACGGTTTCTCATCAGACGAGTAGGTGTATTCTCTTAGAAAATTACTCATCTTGCAAAGGGAAGTTGTTTGTATATGGAGTTCTTTCTTTTATTTAATGATGCATAGGTTAGATTTATCTCCTTATCCTCATGAAGTGTACCCTAATCATCATCCTTCATGTTTTTCTAAATTTATAGGCGTCATTTTGAGTAAGGATCTATAACCAAACACAGCAACTAGGACAAGCATATATCATTTCTTAGACAACTGCTCGTCCGATGAGTAAATGTGCTTACCCATAATGATTACTCATCTAACTCATTCTCTTGTGGGACAATGATGATGCCGCTACCACTATGTTGGCATGGACAAGCTGTGTAACCTGGCTGGTCAGGTTTAATAAGAAACCAACCTAACTCTCTAAAGGTTCAATGGGAAAACAAGTAGTGTATTGTTGGAAAAATAGAAAATTTTCTTTAATGAAATAAGTTCATTCCTATGGAAAGCCCACAGTTGGTTTTCCTATAGATGAGAAATGTTTAGGCCCATAGTTTGAAACTCTAGATGAGAGGATGAGAACAGAATTCTCTTAATGAGAATAAGGTTCTCTTAATGGGTTTCTAGTCGAATATGGTTTTCTACATCCACACGTGTGCGTGCACAAGAAAGGGCTTGGGTGCAAGGGTGCTTAAGGTGCAATTTTCACTTCATGCGTACGCATCTTCACGGAGTTGCATTAGGGTCACAAGATTTATTTTTAACGCTCTAGATGGGCTCTCGAGTAATCTAGGTCATTTGAGAATGATAGGTCTATTATAGGATGGGATTCATGACTGAATTGAATTTGGAACTGAACTTGGGTTGGGTTAAGGTGGTTTGTGAATGATGGGTTTGCTTTAGGACAGGATTTGCAATTGAGGCCTATTGAGTCGTGAATGAGCCAGATTCACGAATAAGGCCTGTCAAGGCTTGGATTCATGAATGAGGTTGGATTCGTGACTGGGCTCATCAGTGAATGGTCCCAATAGTCAAAAAATATAAAAAAAAAATGAGGCTTGTAAAACAAGCTAAGCCAGCCTATACCTGAGCCCATAAACTCGTCTTGGGAATGGCCAAGTCACAAATATGGGCTTGATTAATGCACATTAAATATTTGACATGTATAAGCTGGTAGGTGAGATGGGATTAGAGTCCATCATCACTATAAAAATGTAAAAATGGGTTTCAAACCCAATTTGGCTAAGTGTTGAACAAATTAGACAAACAGAGAACAAAGAAGAGAAAAGAGGAGAAAAAGGAGAAGATGGCTGATAAGGGAGATATATCTCCCTCATTCATTCTTTCTTTCTTTCTTTTGTGGGTCTGTTATAGAACACTAAACCCTTTAGAGCCCTTAGATCAGCAGCTCCCTTGGGATGTTTTGTTTTGCATACTTGTGTTCAAAACCACCTCAATATAAGTGTGCTAAGAGAAACTCCACTTGATTGGGGGTGTTACCCTTGTCTTCTTGCATCTATTTTCATATATGTTAATCAACTTGACAAGGGGAGACTACCAAAAATTTTAGAAAATTTGAACAAGTTTTCACGTATATTTTAAACACCCAACTCTGAAAGGCAATAAGTTTACAAGGGAGATATCATACATCTCTATCGGGTAGTGCAAGCCCTTTGAGAGACAAGGAGTTCAACCTGAGCTTGGTTGTATCCCAAAGGTAGCTTGGTATGCTCCCTTGCACAATAAAGTGGGAGACCTCAACTATTTTCAAGAAATACGATAACCGCACCTCCTCGAGTTCATGATTTTATTAAGATAAAATATTTGACTTTGAAGATTGCGCAATAAAAGGGATTATTGAAACTCCTATTTCTAACAAATCTGATGTATCACTTGAGTTCAATAAGAATCAACAAGAAAAGAAAAAAAAAGCTAAATCAGCGAAATATCTTTATTCCAAAACTTTGAATGATCCCACACTGAAGTGAACTGAAAAATAACTTTGAAAACGATTCATGGAGAACAAGATTTACATTAGTATTCAATTAGATTTACTAGAATCATAGAGTAAGAATCAGAAAGTCACCCTTTGTTGTATTGAAACAGAGCATCCACCAAATCTATATTGAAATAAAGCATTATCCAAAGCATACCAAGGTTTATCATTACTAGTGAGAAGTTGAAATTAGCTTTACATTTCCCCCTCTTTTACTTCACTTTATGGGAGAGAAAAGATGATAATTTAGGCAAATCGAGCCAAGCTTGAATTGAGTTTGTCTCAATACTGGTGAACCAAACCTAAACCCAAGACTTATGTGACAAGTCTGAGTTGAGCTCGACAAAGCTAGATTGTTAACTCCCCTACTAAATCCATGTTTGGATGCACAAGGCAAAATCACTTTTAGTGCTTTTAGTGGTTACCCAGTAGAAATTTTGGTTGACCATGTGTTTGATTGAAAGACTATTGTGGTCACTGTTGGCTGACCTCTCCCCAAAAAGCGTTGGAGCACCCAAGGAGTGAGGGATCGCTTATGCGGAGGGACAACGAGTGGCCAACAACTACGAGACATCTTTAGGGAACCTCTCCATTCTAGATTTCTTATTCAAAATCATTTCCTTTTGGTCAATCTTAGAAGAAGATGGAAAGGGAGATGGAGAGTATTGTAGAGATGATCAGAGTAATGAAAAAAAAAAAAAAGAGACAATGAGGGAAGTGGGTTTTCAGTGGAGGTAGAAGTCAACTGTTACAAAAACCCCAACTTTCATAACCCGAATCTGTAGGCTATGAAGTGTGGGCCAGGTCCGGATCCATGACATGGGAATGACCCACCTCAAACCCGTTTCTCAGACAAAGAGACCAACAAGCTCAGAGTTTGTCATCAAACCTCTTACCTAATCACATCACTTTTCTTGTAATAAGATCATCATTTCATATTTATCCATTAAGTCACATCCATTTAAGTCAATTTTCAACAATTACATCGTAGCGGAATAATAATAACAATGACATAATTCAAATAACTGCAACGAAAATATATATAATCATCAATATCAAATATCCTAAAATTCATCAATAAGTAAAAGGGCCTAAACATGCCCATAACTGTATATACAATAGGGCTATCAATTGAGCTAGGCTGGCCCGAAGCCAAACTTGATAGGCCTGAAAATTGGGCAAGCTGGGCAAGTTGAGTTTCAAGCTGGGCCAAGCTCAGGCCCAAATGTTAAGCCCAAACTAATTTTTGGGCTGAGCTCGGGCTTCATTTATTTCAGCCCGATGCCCAGCCCAAAGTGAATAAAACATGAAGCCCGCTCGAAGCTCAAAATATATATATATATATATATATATATATATATATATATATTGTATGTATGTTTTTTATTGAATTAATTTGGATGGTGAAGAAAAAATTTCTATTATGACTCTAAAACTTCTACCAATTTGGATGGTAAAAATGTAAAAGGGTTTAGTTGTTAGAATAAAACAAATAAATTTAAAAC